>CAEGAE010011221.1:0-120270 GCA_903067095.1 Girardinus metallicus | reverse complement strand
TGTTCGCATTTACTTCCGTCTCCTGATTTTGTTTTTATTCTTTGCACCTTGACGGTTCACTGGTGGGGGCGGGGCACAGACAGCCCAGGTGTTTTAGCTGGGCTGATGACACACCTGTGGCAGGTGAGAGGTGAGATGCGTGGCGTGTAGGAAACTGCTGCAGCAGTGGAGTTTTGGTAACAAAAAAAAAATAACTTTAAGTACGGTGCGGGAAGGCTCTAAAAGAAGAGTCTTCACCTCGGGACGGATCAACCCAGAGGGGAGCGTCAGGATGTTTTGGCCGGGATGAAGTTTGTTTTATTTGGTTTGTTTCAACTTTCTTTTGGAAAACCGGCTGGACGCTACATGATTTTAGCACCGGGGAGCTACACGCCTGCTGAGACCACCCACTGATGAAACCACCGACTAAAATCACCAGAGGTGCGGTTGTTTTAAGAAAAAAGGAAAAACTATAAAAAGAAAAAAAAAACTATTGAACGGATCGTCTGATGGACTAAGGATCGTGCGGGCTGGCCCTTCTCAGCGGATGACAGCAGAACGAGAAACTGAGTGGACATTCTAGGTAAGCCCTCACCCCCACTGTGTTCCGTCAGGTGCCCGTTTTGTTTGTTTTCTTTTCTTTTCCACATTACGCACCTGTTGTTGCGGCCCTACTCTCCGGCAATTATTTACAAGATGAAGAACGAGTCAGAGCGAGAGTAGCGGTACGTAACAGTATTTAATGTATTATTTTAGCGTTAGCAATGTTATGATTTTATGTTTCAAATAAACCAATTGGATAATCTTAAAGAAGAATCCATCAGGGTTTGGGAATCAAGAGACTGACCACAACTTGATTTCTTGCTCTGTCTTCATTATATTCTTTTTTTTTTTTGTTTTGAGTTTTGTTCCTCAGGAGAAAGTCTCTGAAAGGCTTCAGAATTTGGGCCCAAATCCATCTGCAGTGGTGTTTACTAAGCTGATCATCTTGAACCACGGAGTCTACTGCCGAAGCTCACTGCTTACTTGTTGATCCTCGCCACCTAGTGCCGAGTCTTACCGCTTCATGTGACGTCATTGGCCCAAATACACACAATAGCATTTGCAGAGCTTTTCAAGTGTTCCTTTTCGAAGCCCCGTTGGGGTGTGTGTGTGTGTGTGTGTGTGGGGGTGTGTGTGTGTGTGTGAAATCCAGCTGTGGAAATTCACAATTCATTAACCACCTGTGGATCTATTATCTTTGTACCGTTACTGAAAAGAAACACATCTCTAGCAGCATTTCTTACCAAAACATTGCTTTTGAATAATATAAGAAATGTTTGACTGTTTGACAGTTAGTAAATTGACTGAAAGGGTTGCATGGTGGAATTATTGCCTTGCAGCAACAAAGTCATGGGTTCAAATCCCAGCCTGGGTTTTTTTTTTTTTCTGCATGGGGTTCACATATTCTCCCCTTGCATGGTTCTTATCCTTCTCTCTATAACAAACAGTGTCCTACTTAAAGATGCAACACACTTTGTGTGTCTCCACTAAAACTGTGCATTATCACAAAACGGTTTGCGGAAAATGCCGCCCAAGTCTTTAAACATTCTGCCTTTACTAGACTGGATTTTCTTTAGATTTGTTAGCATGTCCATAAATATTTAAGCATCATTGCAAATTCATGAATAAGGTATGTTGAAAACCTTATATGCATAATTAATCATCCACTCCAGATTCATGAGCTTTGCGTCAGTGAGAACAAACAGCTCTGTGGTCTCTGTGCCGTGCTTTGGATTACTGGAGTTTCTGGTGTGAGTGCACCCGTTAACCCACGCGTGGCCGTTTTCAATGGTGGGCATCTAGAAGTAAATGTGCATCATTTCATGTGGACTACAGAAGGTTGCCATGAGAACTGGGCTTGTTTTTGTGTCAGAGGAGGCTAGCTGAATCTCTGCCAATGAAGAACGAGGAAGATGGGAAGGAAGCATGAAGAGGACAACAAAAAAAAAAGAGTAAAGTGAAGATGGAAGGAGAAGGAGAGGGAGGTGGGAAATCTGAAGAGTCGGGAAGATTGAAAGGGAAGGACAGATGACGAAAGAAAATACAAGATAAATGGATAAAAGAGGTGAAAAGAGATAAATCTGTTGTAAGCTCAAAAGGGATGAATGCGCTTAATTTATTCATCAGACATCGGCAGCCAGCCTCGTTCCAGTTGCAGAGGAAATACTGACCCTTTCGCTTTAATAAAACCTTTCAAATTCATCAGAGAATAAAAAATTGTACAGGTCTAAGGTGCTTGAAGACATTTTCATTTATTCCAAACTGGCCCGGCAAGCGCATAAATCGTTTCAGTACTTTTCAAGGGTACCGCTGCGAAGACAGTCCCCTGAAGCCCTTCGTGCTCACGCTGTCCTCATGCCCCACTTCGGCGCTACCAGCAGTGCACGCACATTACCACAACCCCCCACCCGGCCCATCCCCTCCACACACCCACTGTTGTATAGTCCCTCACCGCCCCCCCAGTGTTGAGCTATAAAAGGAAAATCTAAAGATAGTAACCACGGCGAGTTCACTGGAGAGACACCAAGGATTTGAGAATGAGGGGGGAAAAGCACCTGCAGTTAAAAATAGCAGAGGCAGGCATTTCGATCAGGCTATTTATAGAACACAACTGGCTCAAAAACCGCCTCAGTGATATAAAAATTTTAGCAGGGATGGTCTGACGCTTGTTTTTAGCTTTCAGGGTTGGTTATATTTTGCCCAAGAGGAAAGAAATCTAATGATTAGACTAATAAAGAATGTGGGGGATGGAGAGAAAAGAAAAACAAGTGGAGCTCTAGAGTGAAATGAAGCTGATCAAAGTCTTGAAAGGGAAATGTTTTTTTTTTCAAATCATTCATAATTAAAGTCAGATAATACACTAATAGAGAGATAAAACAGAAGCTGAATCTCATTATGTGTGACCTCCCCACATTATTCAATCCTTTCATAGGATACGGCAGGAAATGAAGACCCGGTAATATCCACCCAGGTTTTAGCCCTTTTCAATTTGAATTTTTATGTGAGCTTGTAAAAGAAAGAAATAGAGAGAGAGAGAAAGAGAGAGAAAGAGAGAGAGAGAGAGAGAGAGAGAGAGAGAGAGAGAGAGAGACAGATGTTACTACTGCATTAGCCAAAGAAAGAGGAGAATTTGTGGCATTTATGAAGTTGATTCAGCAAAGGGATCTTTGAAAGAGGCAAGATTAAATGGAAAGCAATACCAAGCAACTGGAAAATTCATACATGCAGTAACAGACGAGGAAAGCCTCCCTCCATTTATGCTGGGAAAACATGCTTTTGAGATAAATACATTCAGAGAAATGTTTTGGTTTTGTTCCTTTTAAAATCTTTTTTTATTATTATTATTCCAGCGCAACAAAACAATTTGCTGCCGATATACAAATTTGAAGCTTTGAAAACTCTCAAATTCATTTTGTCTGTGCTGTCTTTGTCCTGTGAAACTAAAAATAAATAAGAGGAAAATGTTATGCAAAGTGCTTCACAGCTTTGCACAACAGACTCCCAAACAATAGAAAGGCTTCAGAGTTAAAAGGGGAGTGCAGATAATTGTATACCTAAATAATTATGGTGGTGGGAGGCCACTTCTCACCACTTCTCAAACACAGTTCCACTTGAGCTGTAGTTTATGGCAATAGCAAAAAGGCAATAACCTGAAAAGACAACTTAACCTTTTCAAGAACAATTTTATGTTGTTTGTTTTTTGTTGTTTTTTTTTTCACAAATTTTGCCATGTGCACACCACGCACGGCAGGAAAATCTCTTAAGACAATCTTAGATGTCTCCCAATAATCAAGCCATGCTAAGATTGTTTGAGAAGGAAAATCGGGACAGAAAATGGCATAAAAATCTTGTCATTTGAATTAGCCATTAAGCAGTACTCTCACCCAACAGTTTATTACAGGTGGGTGAGAGCTCCAACACATTTCAATTTAACTTGCATCAATGTTACCAATGGTCTGAATCAGCAGCAACAGATTTAAATTAACTTCAAAAGCCCCTTACTCTATGACCTTCACTAAACAAATATGTCCTCCTCTTCAGTGTGACACCATAAGCTTATCAATGTAACAGGTGTGCTCGGAAACTCAATCCAGACTTTCTAAGCAGCTAGGTATCAGTTTACAGGTTAGCAATCAATCCCTATAACAATAGCAGGAAACTATCAGGTGTCATAGCCCCAAGAAACAAAATCCATATGGCAGCTTTTATTATCTAAGGGTAATTAATAGAGTGTTGTAATACAGTCATCCTAAATACTGTATATTAACGATCTGAAGTATCAAAGTGCTAAGTGGAAGCAACAAGGATCAATTTGAAAATCGAGTTCAGTAAGGAAGTTGGTTTAAATAGCTCCACTAAATTAATTGGCTTAACAATTAATCAGTCAACCAGAATTCAAGGTAAATGGATTCAGGCCAGTCATTGCAGTTGTATAAGAGTGGAAAAGTAATGTTATATCAGCCCATTATTCATTAATGCAGACACAATGAACCAAAAAGTGATAGGTGCCAGCATAAAAAGCTCATTTTAAACATGTACATCATTCGGTAAGATAATAATCACAAACCGAAGAGAAAACAAAGAGCTTGACAACAGACTCAGGTCTTATAAACACTATAGTCTTCTAACATGCCAGTACTGAATGATAAGAAACAACGATGTTGAGATCAGTAGAGTTGCAGGCAGGAGGCCGCTTAGCTCTAATAGCAGGGCTGGCAGATCAACCTCTGTCGTCTTCAGACATGTGACAGTAACTGCTTCTAAATGGGACATAAAGCTGGATCAGCTAAGCAGCTTCATTATATTTATTAAACTGTAGCACACAAAAATGTTGAAGCACAGCTAGGATTGGTATAAAAGTTTGGAAAAATCTTTTTCGTAAAATCTAAATTAAATCATAATTTTGTTGCAGTTTGACTAAAAAACACTTATTTCTTTGGTTTTTGTTGCAGGACAGCAAAGTTGCGTCATTTTGTTCCATCACCACAGGGTCGAGTCATCAGAAGCATTTTGTCTGTTTTTAATGGTTGACTGGAGAACCGAATAAAATTCAAGGTTCACTATTTGGGAACCGACCAGTTCTCATGCTAAACAGCTTGTGGCTATAAAACACTCAGCTCAACCAACCACACAGAAAATCTTTAAGTGAGGAGGAAATTCTGGAAGGCTTTTCTCCTGTTTTTGCACAAAAACAGGAAAAGCCATTGTCCTTAATTGCATGCCAAATGGATTAGAAAAAGTATGTTTTTTTAATTTTTTTTTTTTTTTCTTTTTAGTGTTTTCAATTGATCCTCTACAGAAGTTATTAGGTGACCATTTTCACAACATTAAAGTAGTCCTAGGTGAAATTCATTCAGGAGAAACAGCAGGGATGTTCATCTTTATTTGTTCATCCATCGTTTTATTCAAATGAATGTCTTTACTGCATTTTTAGATCTTGTGGCCGATATCACTCTTAAAGGAAACAGGGATGTTAATGAAGTTGACAGGTTGACATTGGCGATCCAGGCATGTGAATAGTTAGCTCTTACTGATTGAAACTGAATGCACGCTCCCTCATTTTTGAGTCAACCTCATGCCATATTAAAGCCCACAGTAAATAGAAAGCTGGAAATAGCACAGAGTGAGCTTTAGCGTTCCTCTCTCACTCATTTGTGCTCAGTGATCTGTTCACATGAAGCCTCTGCTCTTGCTAAGGCAGCTTCCTTATACTCAAGGTATATACAGTGTATGCATCATTGTGCAAATTTCTCTCTATTCTTCTTCTTCTTGTTACGCTGGCATGTTACATCATCAGTAAGGCATCCAATTACCGTAGGTGTCCTTTTTTAGTGCTGAATAGACTTTTTTTAAAACAACTTTGCATTTTCTTTAGAATGACTATGTTTTTATTAAAATTTACAAAGGCTCATATTATTACTGAAATCTTCAAGTATTGAAATCCAAGCAACGAGCTGGCTGTTTGAGATGGAAAACCTGGTAATGAATGCACAGAGGTGGGAGGCAGACAATGGCCGAACTAAAGGGCTGGTTTTGTGAAATGGAAATAGGAAGAAACATTGGAGCTTTTGAAAAGGCCAACCTGCAGGAGACACATGTTTGATGATCATTACTATCTAGCTGCTGCACCCCCAGAGAAGGATGTCTCGTAGTTAAGCACGTCCTTTTTTTTTTTTTTATAAAGGGCAAGTATGATGGTTTTGAGATGAAAGATATAGAAATCTTTAAAGCATGAAAACATAAATCAATCAAAATTGGCCTTTTCGTGTATTTTAAAGCATATAAGTAATTTCAAAATACTTTCCTGAAACAAAAAAACCTTTGTATTCAAATAAAACAAAAAAAAAGCACCTAAAATGGATGATAATGAAGCTTATGAAACAGCTGAAAGTAAGTGGAAATTGTTTTAAAGAGAAAATTTGTTTTCTAACAAAAAAAGCAGAAGGGGCAGATTTTTCCTGATCTACCAGAACAATCTCTCTGCTCAAAACCACTTTACGTTGGAAATCAAGATTCAAGCGAAGTAATAACCCAAGGATTAAGGATGAGGATACAAAAAATGACAGTGATGACAGATAGCTTAAGCAGGGAGTCAACACTAATGTTACTTATCAGCCAAAATATTTTTCAGATAAGAAAATGCATGAGCTTTTTTGTGCTTTTTGGCTCCGGAGTCTATACTCATTGTCGAATATTTCTGAATTGCGTCATTACCGTGTTGATATGATCCAGTGAAACACTGTGCTAAGTTTAAATAAATTCACTGAAACTGTTGACTTTGACTTGGAAGCCTGCTAGCTCTTTCCAAGTGTAATTTAGAGAACGATGTCCATGCTCCACGGTGAAGTGCAGAGCGGAGCAGAAACGCATGCAGTGTAAAGGTGATAGAGAGGTGATTGCATGGCATAAAACGGTAAGAACAAGAAGGTCCGGCTACAAAGTAATTTATGATCATCTCCTTGGCCAATACCAGAACACAGATTATATCTTACAAATATATCTAATTATCGTGAGCTTCAAGTCAGAACACAAGTGAAAACTAAATGATGTAGTAGGATTAAATACACCTTTTAAAAATAACTGTCCACCTTCAAATTCTACTGGATTTCTATAGTCAGAGAGTCAATGCAGAATTTATGAGACAACCAATCTGAGATAAATCTTTTGAAATACACAGATATTAACACTGCTAAGTTTGTCTTTCTTTTAGAAAATCTCTGATTGTGCTCGCATTTACAATTACAATTTCAAGCTTAAAGATTTTTTGGAAATTTTACAGAGACTAAATTTTAGTTTAAGAAGAGAAAATGGATTTTGAGATAGAAATCTGCTTCACTCTTCACTTTCAGCCTGTTACCATTTTTGCTGCTCTGGCTTCATTTATTAATGCGTCTCTTTGGCTTCTGCAGCGAGCCACACATACTTAAAGTTTAATGATGAGCTCAGGTACTAACTTTGTAAATGTGGTTCAAGTGTTCACTTGAGAGAATAATGACCTACTGCTGGACTTTCAAATTTCTCTGAAGCTGCTTACTCAGCTCATGTCGCTGTTGTGAGCTTTTTCTGGGCTTGCAAAGCAAAGAGAAAAGCATCATCACAACATCACAAGGAACTAAATCCAAAAGCATTGGGCAAACCTGAAACAAATTAAACTAAACAGAAAAAATTTACAACCAAATATAATAATGGTAATTATTGAATTATGAAATTATGAAATTAGGAATCATGACATTTATACACATTTACAGTAAAATAAATATTACATTTAAAATTAATTGCAATCCATTGAACCCTTTGTTTATTTCTTGGAACAGGACCTAAAGGGCCCCTCTCTTGTTTAAATACCACACGCTGACAGGATGAATTCACATCTCTCTGAAAAGTTGGACGAGATTTCAAAGGGTCATCATAGAGAGAGTCAGGGCGGCTGAGTGGCGCCAGGAAATAATTCAAATACATCGGGTTAAAGCAGATGGTTCGTGTGCATAATGTTTGCATAATAAACAGGATTAGGATCACCATGCAGCACAGAGCCAGGGCAAACAGCATCCATCTCTTTCATGTCTACATGTTAACCTCTGCTTTTAGTCCCCAGAACTGCTGAGTCAGACAGTCACTGATAATATGGACTGTTTTCAGGAATAACTGCCTTTAATTCTCAGGAACCAAATCTGGGTAATAACTAAAAACTCTTTCCTTTACTGCAGTCGGTTAATAGCGTATGTTTAACTGGATCAATGTACGAGTAATTTAAAACGTCTCAATAAATATCCATCAAGCTCCCATAAAACTGATTAGTCTTGTATTTAATGAAAAATCATAAATTTTTACACGTTATCTAAATTTCATTAAGATAACGTGTAAAGGTTTTTAATTTAATTAGAAGTTTAACCCTAATCACAGTTTACAATTCGATTTTCTAATAACTATCTAACACTGCATTTCAGTTAGCTATTAGCAACAAATGAGAAAACTAATAGTGCTTAAAGGACAATTTCTATAGCTTGAAATAAACATTCAAAACAATATTTAATGTGATTAACGACATAACTTTTAATCAAAAGTTTTCTTGACCTCTCGCTGAAGTATAAAAAAGTTTAATTTGAGTAAGGCCATTTAAAATAAATTTGAGCTCTGTCTAAACAAAATAAATTGGAAATAGAACACAAGAAACTGTTTGTATGTCACAAAACTGGTGAGAAAATGTGAAGCGCTGTGCACAAAAATAAAGCAGATTAAGACTTGATCCAAATTGACTGAAATAAAACTTATTGGATCTGTGTTCTGTTTTTCTTGTCTAGTCTTCCCAAAAGGCCTGTGTTTATTCTGCAAGACTAGAGAAATGTATTATTTTACCTGAGGTGGGAGAAACACGGGTGTTTCAAATACGTCGGGTTAAAGCAGATGGTTTAACCCGAGATTTGACACTTCTAATGAAACTGAAGAGCAGAACTCCCACGTCATCAAAATGGCTCTACCACTTCAGACTTGCAATCATGAACATTTAAAATTTCTGACAAATAACATATTAGTTGTCTGAAAGCACAGAAGGCAAAAGTTCTGTCCAGCTAAATGTTTCAAGAAAAAGCTAAATGAAAAGGAAAATAATTAATTGTTTTCTTGTAGTTCTCAAAGAAAGAATAACTCTTTTCATTTCTTGCGGAGTGCAGTATGTACAGCAAACATATTTTCATGCTAAGTTAGGAAAGGAAAAGGTTAGACTGGAGGTGTCCGTATGCTCCACAGTCTTCAATAATAACCTTGTTGCAGTCAGAGTGAAGCAATCAGCGTCCAAAATAAACAAGACAGAAGTCATACATTTAAACGATGATGTGTTACTAGAAATATATGGTCAATTTATCTTTTTCCACAGTAAAATCTAGATTACAAAATCAAATAAAACCTCTTTTGTCTTTTATTTTGAGCCGCACCAATGTGATACTGAGACTCTTGGTTTTTTCAATGATGGTTTGAAATGCAGAAAAAAATAAACTATTTGGTACCAACCTTTAGAGGCGGGATATTTAGTGGTTTATTTTCCTTGTCAAGCGAGATGAAGGTGAAGAAGGCTGAGACAGCACGATATTTCCCTGTCTGCCTCTCCATCAGCGAATCGGCATCCACCAGCACTTCTATTTCCATAGACCTGTTGCTGACAAACGTGAGCCGGCCCGTCACCGTCACCACACAACCTTGGAGAGAAAAGGAGAAGGGCATTGAATAAATTGATTTACCAAGTTTTATCTTAAATACCAAAGTACATATAGCATTTCTCGATGCGATGTAGTTTTACATCTCAAAATCACTTTTGTTTCTCAAGTGTTCATTACTCGCTTCAGGTACGTTGCTGTCGGATTTCATAAAAAAAATAAAATAAAAAATACAATAAGCTGCAACGGACAAAAAATGAGGAGCAGCAAGGCCGACTCATATAGGAAAGTAAATCCTGAAATCATAAAAACACTGAGTGAACATTTAATTAAGAACATGTACATTGATCCAGAAACATTTTGAGCTTTAGCAAGTTAACACTTTTAATTTCCAATTTTATTCTTTTACTTGAGGTGAAATCCAACTCCGAATCCAACCATAAAACACTCACAAATTATATTTTAGGGATTCTGCATAGGATTCTGACAGTTGAACAGCTTAAGCAATAGCTTTGCTACATCAAAAAATAAATACAATATTTACAGAGATAGTCAAACACAAACCAAAAGTTTAAGAAGGTTGATAATGTTGCGTCCATAGGTACACTAAATGATGCAACATTTGGCTTGTAGCAAACACGATGGGTCGGTTGCAATGTAACATTGTGAAATGAGTGGATAACTTGTTGATTTCTGTTTTGATTTTGTTAGAAATCTGAAAAATTATTTAGTCTGAATTAAAAACTTGAGCCCTAGCGAGGGTTGCAAGATTAGTTCATAGCTAGTTATAGTTAGTGCAGGCACTCTGACCAGGGCTGCCAACTGGACCATACACCACTTGATTGTCCTGTATGTAAACTTTTTTAAAAGGATATCTTATGTAAACTGATATGGGAAACAGTTTATGTATTTTAAGTAAAAAATACAACACATTTTTGAAGATAAACCTCATATGGATAAGAGGCAGCTCACTTTAGACTCTCTCTCACTCCTACGTGTTAACGTTTCTCATCAATCCAAACAGCAATTCCATCAACCATCGGTCTGACTGACAGGTTGTGGCTCCTGTAGATAATCGGGTTTATTGTCATTCAGTGTTGCAAAGATACACCTTGCAACAGGGGAAGATTTTTAGAAAAGCCTGAGCAATGTTCATTAAGAAAAAAACAAAGCAAGAGTGAGAAGAAAAATGCTGAAGATTAAAAGATGTTATGCATGGCTGAGAGGATTAGGGGGAAATTTTTATTCTCATCGAAAATTCAGCAACACCTTACGACGCGCTGCAGAGAGGCGAGACGGTGGGACATTTGGAGCAGGAGGAAACTTTACTGATAGCGAGACGTATGAGGCAGCCAGTCTGAGGAGAGTTTATTCATTTATCTGCTCACACAAATGTAATCTGTGCTGCTTTTCTCTCTGAAAAATGTGCTCTTTTCTCAGGTCACCACAGGGTGGTAGGAGAACCAGTCAACCACGATAACTGGGCATGGCTGGTTCTATTCCTTTATTCTCTTTGATGTGCCAGCGTTGTATTATTACCACTGTTGCCATAGAGACAAGGAGAGAAGGTGTTATCTCTGCAGGCTGAGAAAGATCCTGGCTTAATATTAAAGCGCTAGTAAAACAATAAAAAGCCCAAGTACTAAGAGAAACAATGTTTTCAACCAAAAACTGTCGCCTTACAAAACAATTTAAACATGTTACTCATGTACAGAATGCAGAAAATGCTCTTCTTATGGAAAATATTAATGTGGAGACACACAACAAGCTGGTGACTTTAATTAAAATATTGAGCGTGTTAACTATAATGTTTTTAGGTACTCCTGACCTTTTTTATTTTTGGTGAAACAGTGGACAATGAGAAATTAAAAATGGGAGAAGATTGGTAAAACAACAACTATTTAGTGAAGCTTTTTATCTAGCCAGGCCACTTCCTTCCTGTACAATTCTGCCCCCCGAGAAAAATTTGTGCTTCCACCACAGTCTGGGCTGTCTCCTCTTGACTCAGAGGAGTCAAGAGGAGGAAGCCCTCTTGACCGAGTGCTGACTGACTCGGTCAATTTTTGACCGAGTCAGTCAGCAAACAGAAGGCGGAGTTGTGAACAACGACATTGATTTTCTGCGCTGTTGTAGAATCGTTGTCTGCTTTTTTTTTTTTCTAACAGCTAAAAAAAAAAGAAAAATATATTTTTGCTAACTTAATTTAAGACATGACTGGTTCTGAGGGCCGTTGATATATAAAATATGATATATTAATTGTGACATCCAGAACAAAAACATCTTTCCTAAATAAACCGTAAAAGGGTGATGTAGTACAATGGCCGTATATCAGGATGAGTAGTGACAAGTAGACGGGTTGATACCCTGAAGCCATTTATCTTCCCCCTTGTCGTCTGCCCCTTTGAGTGTTTTAAGATGTCACCACTAGGACCGAGTCCAGTCTCATTGAGATGAATCGCCTCTGGCACAGATGTAGACAGCTCAGCAGAGAGAAGTGAGATCTGCTCAATGGCATTATGACAAAAATGAGTCTTGATGATGGGTCTGTTTTTTTTTTTTTTAAAGACCTTAGTGATTAATAATTGATTCATGCAGAAACATCCTGCGTGTGTGCAGCTCTGAAGGTCAGCTCATGTTTTCATCTGATGCAGCAAACTTGAGGTAGAAGCTTAAAGATGTATACATTAAGCTGAGCGTGCGAAACAAAAGATTTGCCCTCTTTGGTACAGTCTGTATTAGTAACATTTATGTTATGAACAACAAGCAAAAATGTTTTTCTCTAGAGTATTAAATTGGTTGAAGTTCCACTACTTTCTCATCTCGAGAAAGTTTTATGCTTTTCATGAAGAAAAGCATAAAACATCCAAACTGTACAAGCATAAAAGCAAAGTCGTGTTTATTTAGGTAAATAAAACAAAAACATAATTTTAAGGTTTTAAGATGAAAAACTCTATCATTATCCCCATCTACATTGGTGTTTTTTCTCTCCCTCTCCTGCTGTGTCCTTTCATCTGACATTCAGCTTTTGAGGTTTTGTGTATTTCTTATCATTATTTGTACCTCTGGCTATTTCGTAGTAATTGATCACAAAAAAGAGCAGTGACTACACACGGGACATCAATGGGTAGAATCCAACATCTCTTCCCCGCTTCTAAATTAGCAACTATTGTTTTTTTCAGTCTGACATTACAGTTGCTTTAAGTTTTGTAGAGTTTGGTTTGGATATTGTGTGATACTGATGTTTTAGCTGTGAAACAGGCAGGTGTTTTTGGGCTTTGTTTAATTAATTTCCACTCTTGTAACAATACATCACGTATTATTGTAAATCTTAGAAACAGACAAATCTGTATTTTATTTTAAAATGAAAAGAAATGCCCCAAAAAATGAAATAAAGGAATTGAAATCACATTTTAAAGGCAAATCCTCTAAATCAGGGGTGTCCAAAGTCGGTCCTCGAGGGCCGGCATCCTGCATGTTTTAGTTCTCTCCCTGATTTAGCACACCTGCATCAAATTATGGCTCATTAGAAAGTCTAAGGAGAACATTGACTTGCTGAGGATGTTGTTACTACCACTAGGGAGAGAACTAAAACATGCAGGATGCCGGCCCTCGAGGACCGACTTTGGGCACTCCTGCTCTAAACCAACCGAAGTGAGACTTAGGTTTTTAGATGGACCACAGTTCGCTCTTCTTGGCTCACATCAGAGTTTGATTACGCATTCACACCTCCCCAAACGGACGAGACTTTCTAGGCAAATTAAAGCGGACTAAACAACCCTAAAACACTCACTACAGGGATTCATTACATCTACCCCTAAACAACATGTTATTTTTTAAAGTCCATCTTCTTGTTCAACTTCCAAAGCTGTTCAAAAAATGTGTTCAGTATAGAAATCATTCTCGACCAGCCCGCCTAATCATCAAGATGACTGCCCAAAACAGTAGGGAGAGCTATGTGTTACTGGTCATTGTAATAAAAGGCTACAGTAAAACTAACACTGATGCTTGAGCCCTGGGAAAATGTATAAAAGTACAAAACACAATATGAAAAGGAGAAACTCTGAGCAGATATAGTCGGTGACCTTTTGAGAATGTTTTCTTTTTGATTCGCAGTAGTCCCTCTCGCACAAACTGTAATGTACCTGGAGACAAAGTCTGAGCCGCAGAGCCATTAGCTGGGCATTAGAGATGACCTCCAGGAAATAACTGGAGGTCATCTCCAGTTGATTTGTGTCACTTGGATAACAGGATGATTTTTTGTTTTGTTTTGTTTCCAGCTGTAAGCACAAATAAAGCATGTCTGCCAGTAAGAGACTTCTGTGTTTTTTTCCTACTTGATCTATTAGCGATACTGGTAACAAACATCAATCAGTCCAGGTCGGTGCAGGTTTTACTAGAAAACCTATATCTGAGCTAAAGCCCAAAGTAGCATAGCAGGTGCATGGTTACCATAGAGACTATGAATGCAAACTAGTGGATAGACGTTGCTAACTCAGGAATAACACCAAATATTCAAGTTTCTTTGCTGCTTGGGTACTTACTGATACCCAAGCCGCCTTGATACCCTGTGTTTGACCGCCTACATCTTAAGAATGATACTACTTCGTCAAAACCATCTAGGAAAGATAAATACAAATGTGCACATACATTTCCAAGCCAGAGCAACACTGGCACAGCTAGAAATAGAGGACATGCATGTGAATTTTAAACAATTTGTTTAAATTACATTTTTTTTACATTTTTAGATTACATTTTTTTCATATTGCGTTTTAGATTTGTATGCAGTTCTTTGTGAAGTGTAACGTTGAACAAAAAGCAGAGAACAAGTTTTAAAAATGGTGACGAGGCGGCCCAATCCTGCTTCAAACCTCTAACCGCTTCAGCTTATTCCGCAGCCTCTTTCTGGTGTTTTCAACATCTCAGGCCCTACACACTGCTGCTTTTAAATCCTTAGACCTTGATTGACAAAACCAACACAACAAGTGAATTATCCTGCTTGAATGAAGGAGATGTAGTTGAAAACACGTGTACTGTAAACGCAAAGCTGAGCTGGCACAATTGTGCTGAGCTGTGACATTTCCTTTCCACTTCATAATTCAACAATGGGTGAAGATGAAGCCAGTCTATTGTTAACATTTTATCCTGGGGGATCACAACATCTGAACATTAGGACTGGATGTCTAGACAAGGTTCTGTCAAAGCAAAAATGTTTAAAAAAAAAAACAAAAACAAACTACATGCGCTGCTTATGAAATGGTTCTGTACCTTTATAAACATTTAGGTCTGTACAAAATCATTTATTTTCCATTCTGAAAGCCAAAATACTATTTATTCTTTAATGTTTCTTCCATTAGTTGTATTGATTAGAAAGAAGTATACGCAGTCATTACTTTGTTGACATACATTTGAAAGTGGAACATTTATATTCGCTCTATATATGCATATATCATACCTATGGTTGCCTTTTCTGACCAGCTTAATTCAAACACAGGATATAAATTATAACTTAAAAATTTAAGTAGATCTGGTCATGCAAACTAGGTCATTGGTATAAAATCAACTGTCTATTTAGATTTTCTTCCATAAAAGCAATGATTCCCTAGATGGCATCATTTCAAACACCAGAGGTGCCACATATAAAAGCCACTATTTTCTGCAAAAATCATAGTGTTCAAGAAAAATGAGATTCCTCATGCTTTAGAAAAATACATTTGAGAAACCATTTGAAAACCTTTGACTCACATTATGTGTGGACTATTGTAATGCACAAAAAAAAACTTCCCTGGATGAAAAGTGCAAAAAGCAAAAGTGTCAAAATGACCAGCACCATGTCACTTAATGTAAAGTTGACTTTTTCCTCATTAAACTTCAAAAGCAAAATTATAATCTCTACCCATTCTATTAATCCAGTGTAATTGCTGAACTTGCTAGATTCAAATAGTGCAGATCATTTCACCACTACTACTTTAATAGATGAGTGATATACATCCAAGTGTGCATTCACTAGTCAATCCTTACCTTTTCTAATCTTGCGATGAAAGTTGATGGCATCCACAGAAGCAGTGACGATGTTTGTGTTACAGTGCCGAGCGGCAACAATTCCAGCAACCTCGTCCATCAGCTTCATGGTTACACCTGTATCAAACACAAGCACAAAGAAGCTTTTACAGATGATGATTTTTAGATGTGCACTTTATTACACTTAGAAAACAGCCTTACTACTGCTACACATTTGACCAGATAAAAGGCTGATTTAGTAAATAAACTGCTTAAAATTCTAAGAAATAAAGGACACAAATAGCCATCTTGACATCAGCCTCTGCTCAGGTAGGCTGTGGCATTTAAACGATGCTTGAACAGTGCTAAGGAGCCTAAAGTATGCCAAGAAAACGTCGCTCACACCACCAAAAAACCAGCAGCAGCCTGAGCTGTGAATATGAAGTTGGATGGATATATCCTCTCCACCTGAATGTCAAAGCTGAAATCTACCCATTTTCCTTTGACCTCTGACATCAACATGGCATTTTCATCCACACAAGCCTGCTGGATATTTTCTTTTCTTTGCACCATTTTTTGTAAATCTAAATGATGGATCATGAGGTTTAATATCACAGAAAATATGAAGTTTCTGAAATACCCTGAGCAGTACATGTGGCTGCTGCTTTACACCTTCAAAGATCACCTTGCCAGCCTATTTCTTTTTTCACCAAAAGAGACATTTCTGAGATGGACTTAAGTGGGAACCCAAATACAATCACAGTGGTTAACTTATAGGACTTTTAACAGGACTTCATAATGGTGTGAGTGGAAGAGCACTCCGGAAATCTCAAAGAACCTATCGAGTTTTACAGGAAAGTCTAGGAAGTTCAACAAATATCAACTTTTGTTTATAATAAAAAGTTTATCATCAGTTTTTCTCTAATTTTTGATTGCTTATCATTCTTGCATTAATGTTTTAGCTAACTCTTTCTCCTCAAGAATGGTACTAGGTGGAACTACAATTTTGGCAGGAATATGAACATCATTTATTGGCAAATGTTAGTCTATTTCTAACAGTTTAGTTTTGTTCTGATGAGTAAAAACCAACATTATCTTTTTATACGTTTTAGAAAGGGGGAAGCAAAAAGGTGGTAACTATGTGCTATTTGTTTAGGCAATATAAAATTGGTCATTGACCATACTAGCTATATTAACAGGCACAAGAGTTCATATCTGCGCATCTCTAAATTTCACGCTTAAAGATTTTAGTTTAAATCACTGAGCTGGAAACCAGAGTTAAAGTTTACCAATAATTACTTCAGAACGTGGAAGCAGAGGAGTTCACCCATCCACACCCATACCACACACTCAGCCCTGGCAGCTGGTGACATGTGTAAAGGAAATAGTTGTTTGATGATTTCTCACAGAAAGTGGGACACGTTGTATGGAGTGGGTGGGATGGAGATGAGGGAAAAACAAGAGGATGACATCTGCTTCTCTGAGACAGTCTGTGAGTATGTGTGACGTGTCTGTTTGTGAATGTGTGTTCATTTACAGACAGACCGTTCGCCACACACTTTGGCCGCCCCGACTGTTCCTTCTGAGCTGCGTTATGTATCTTTTATGTTGCAGAAAATCAATAAGGATGCTTGCTGAAGGCTGATTCTGCTCCCTGAGGTATATACCATCTGCACTGTGTGGCTCTATTTAAGACAGCCAAGTGTGTGGGAGCATAAACAAAATGTGCTGCTTTGCGTTTGCCATGAAACTGGGTCCACTGAGCTGATTAAGATTTAAAGATGCAATTAATTTGACATCCAGCATCAGTCTTATCTTTAAACCGATTAACAGCATTTTTAAAGTATATCCATTAGGAGTTATACTCTGGTTATGTATTCAAATTTATGACCAGATATTACAAAACAGAAGATGAACCAGCTTGTCAACCAAAAATGATCACCTCACAGTTCAAATTGGTGGCAGACTCCCCCATTCTGTATGCAAGAAAACATCATGCATACCTCCCTGAGTTGGTTGAGAAGATATTTTTGAACTTTTACATTGTTATGTTTTGAAAATTGATGAGATCCCACTTGGGAAGGAAAATATCCCTTAGGTGTGTAGCACATGCAAACCCTAGAGTGGTCATGTTTGCACATGTAACATTTAAAGGTAGTGGTTGGTGACCTCAACAAAATGATGACAGCAAATAAAGGTACTATGTTACAAGGTATTACAAATTAGCATTGGTTTGAAAAACCCTGACTTTAACCAATTTGACCACATTGTTTGATTATTTGGATCAACTGAAATGTATACATGATTAGATTAAAGATATTTTTTATCTAATTTAAAGTGCCTTGAGATTATAGGCTTTGAATTGGTGCTATATAACTCAAATATACTCAACTGAATTTAACAAAAGGTGCAGCATCAAGAATTATTAACTTAATGTATAGTCATCACCATTTGCATTCTTGCTCAATTAGTCTACTATATTTGACCCTACAAATCCATATTAAAACCTGCTCATAATAAAACCAAAATGCTTGAACAGATTAAGTCAAGGACAATGCTGTCCTGAACGACCATAGATGCTTGTCTTTGTTAATCACTACCGCCGGCTTAAGCATTAATGCAACTCCTGCAAAAAACATTCTCCTTGTACAGTCAGAGTAGAAGGTTGAAGTAATCCTCAATGTGAGACTGCAAACGAGGACAGCCTAGGCCAAGACAGCCCTGGGCCTGACGTTACACATTCACTGGATGACATGGCACTCATGACTCTCTTTTTGCCGTAGGGTGGGAACACAAAAAGGCGGAGGGAAGGGGTAGCGGTGGTGTGTGTGAAGAGGGAAGACAGCTCACTCTAAATGGGGGGAAAAGGGGCCAATTAGCAACCAAGTCCCCAGTGGAGCCCAGTTCGCCACAAGGCAGAATACCTATGTGATTAGATGCCTTGTGACGATTTCCCAGAACCTGAGTACGGTGCTGTCCACGGGCTATGATGAAAGAAGTCTTCAAGGCAGCTCTTCCTGCCCTTCAACTATGTATTCTGACTTCAAGCCTTTAAATTCATCACTCGCTAAGATACAGAACACCCTACACTACAAGGAATACAAAGTGTGACTAACTTCAGTTCCTTTATATATTCTCTCATCACTATGCTTCGGTTTCTCCTCTCTTTCTCCTGTTTTTGGTTCTCTGTCAATCTTTATTGATGATTTTCCATCTCTTCCAGTCATGCTCATTCCCTCCCCAGCAAGTGCTTTAATCACGGACGATATCAAACAGCTCAAACTGCCTCCTAATGAGCTGTTTCTATGGAAACCGTTCCTGTTAACGGTATTGCTATGCACCCAATCCCACCCACATTTCCTTCGAAACTCCTATAGGCTGCGTTTGCTCCAACATATCCCGCTTCCAGGTAAACATTAGTAAACAGCAGGCAGCTTATTAACAGATCTACATGTGGCTTTAGGTTGCTGCAAATCGCATTAAGCTCATGATGACTTTTCTTATTAACTGTAAATTCCATGAAAAGCAGCGTCTTCCATATTTATTGGTAAAAAGTTTAAAAAGCCATGTAAAGAA
Organism: Girardinus metallicus; assembly: GCA_903067095.1. Taxonomy (NCBI): domain Eukaryota; kingdom Metazoa; phylum Chordata; class Actinopteri; order Cyprinodontiformes; family Poeciliidae; genus Girardinus; species Girardinus metallicus. The sequence continues at coordinate 101,026 of CAEGAE010011221.1, read as the reverse complement.
TCCCTCTTTTTGTTGCAGTAACATAATCTCACATTGAAAAACACAGGAATTGCCAACAATTACTATGAGTACATAGTAAAAGTTAAATTTTTTTGACATTTGTCGCCGCCATTCAGGTGGATGAGGATGTATCTTTTGTCCCCCTTGCACACTGGGCAAAATAGTAAGAAAGGAAAAACATTCCCCCCAGATCAGGAAAACCGCAGCAAACAGTGGCATGTCGGGGGTCACATTGTTACCATAACAACTACCAGACGCTGTCTACATGCTAACCTGCTATTTGGGAGTGATGCAAGGAAACAAACCTTTTCTGTCTTACCATCACACATTCAAATATGTGGGATTTGCTTTAACATACCAGGACTTTAGTCGGAACTGTGTTCTTTGGTCAAATGAGAAAAACACTGAGCTTTTTTTGGCATAAAAAAATCAGTCCTGGTGGATTTGAAGAATGAATATGTTGAAAAGTGCTTTAAAATAACTGTTGAAACAAGTAGCGGATCTTTGATAATGAGGTCCTCTTCATGTGCATTTCAACATGAATTCTTTGCAAAGAATGCTTGTCTAGGATTCCTGTCTCAGTATCCTTCAGTCGTATTAAAAGTTATAGGAGATCATTTTCTGTCCTATTGGTAAAAAGTGGGATTTGTCACTTCTTAACTAAATGAAGAATCTACTAAAGAGAACATGGCTGAATGTCAGATTTAAGCATATTCTTAACTGTTTATCTTTGATGATACAGGTCATGTGATGCTGCAGGTCCGAACTCTAAAAGTTAAAACTGGTATAGTTAAAGATGTCTGGTTGTTTTCTGTGTTTTCCAAGTCGATGCTTTACAAGCTCCAAAAATCTGCATTGATCTGTTAGGTACTTTTCAAATTCCTAATTTTATCTCTTCTAAAATTCTTTCAACTTCCCATCCAGACTAAAAAAGATCCAAGATACTGCAATGAAATATACATTCATCTGAGTGGCCTTAAATTAGTACTTTCTGGCAGCAACTTGCACTTTTTTTCTGCCTCCAGCATCACCAATCAAGATGGTGCAATGAGCTGTGATTGGTGGCTGAAAAAAAAAAAAGATTACAATTGCCTGCTGAGCATGTTTCCGTGGAGGGGAAAAGAGAAAAAAAAACTTTAACGCTGAAGCTGAACAATTGTGTTTCACTGCCTCCTCAGGTTGAACACGTTGTTAATCAGCGAAAGGGCTTTTCACATAGTAACTACACCTAAAACCTAGTGTCAACATAAAATACAGTTCTTCTGTGAATATAACTTCAGAAAGGTGGAACTTGAACATAAAATATGAAAATAGTTGGTTTGCATTAATTTATGAACTAGTAAAAGTGTAAGCAGTAGTGTGGAAGTTTAAAGCTGAATTCTGGCTAATTATAATGTTTATTATTTTAAATAATTAAAATCAATCCAGTCAATGGTTTAAACTATTTGCATTATGTGCTTCTTATTGGCTAAAATGTTTGAGCAGATGTCTTGGTGTGAATAATAATATCTATGTCAATGCCCTCAGGAGTTTTATCTCCAGCTAAACCCAACATGGCCGCAGAAAATGGGCACTAGTGTTTTGTTAAACTTAAACTAACTGGTGTCTTTATGTGTGTGGGTGTACGTGCGTGTATGTGTGTGCGTTTTTTTTTTGTTTGTTTGTTTCTTTTAAAGATAAAAAGCATTGCTAGTTTTTTTAATTATTGTTTTTTTATTTTAAAAAATTACATTAACCTTGTTAAATAAGCCCATTGTTAAATTTTTAGACTTGCTGAAACACCTTAGTGTACTGGATGATGTTGTCAGGGGAAGATTTGTTCACATCCACACTCAGGACCCAGGCTTCCTTGCTGCATCTGCCTATCGGCTACGGATGTGTTAAATCAATTTGATGAAATTAAGGTGGGTGGTTTTCTCTTTCATTGATTCTATGTCAAACATTCAGCACAAGTAAACAGAATCTCTCTTTAGCTGGTTTAAACATGGTTTGCTGGGTCTTTAGCTAATTTAATTAAAGCATATCTAAGCTGACAACCCCTAAAAAAGTAAAAAATCAGTCAACCTGTCTGAAACCTGCATCACACATTACAGACATAAAGGAACAGAATATTTATTTCTGTTTTATTCCCTAATCTAGAATGCAAACAGATGGGTTGGTGCAGAGGTTCTCTTTCATTGCATTGTACACAATAGATAGCTTGTTTTCCTTTTGTTGAGCCAAATTTGAAAGTAGGCTTTCTGTTTTTCTGTAGCTGTCATGACAACATAATTTGTAAACTCAATAATGATGCCATTTGTGTCTTTTGTCCTCCCACTAGATGTAAATCACCCTCTATAGGTACATTTACCAAATCACTACAGTATCTTCAATCAACTACTAAAGATTCTTTGATAGAAGACAATCCTGACTGCATTGTCTTATAAACAGAATCAAATTGAAATGCATGTAATTGGTAATTATTCTGTCTCCAAGATTCGTGTACAAATTGTACTTTTTTATTTATTTTTAAATAAATAAGTTGCAACAACAACTTAACAACAACTTTATATATACACCTGTCCAGGGTGTACCTCGCCTCTCGCCCAGAACGTTAGCTGGAGATAGGCACCAGCAGCCCTCTGACCCCACTAGGGACAAGAGTGTATAGAAAATGGATGGATAGTCTGTATACGGATTATATATATATATATATATATATATATATATATATATTAAAACAGCTGGAGTAAAGCATTTAAGTGTATTTCTGTTGCTCAAGAGGACAATTAATAACATTTACCAAGTTTTTGGCACGCAACTATAAGGCGATCTCTGTACTTTCGTTGTTTACACACAGGATTTCCACTCAGATCCAATATGAGCAGCTTAGACCAGAGCTCGAACACGTCCTCCAACTCCTTCAAAACAGAAAAATATCAAATTAAGGTGCTGTGTTTTAATCACTCCTGATTCAAATGGGAGTATCGGTGTCTTTACTGTGATGCCTGGAAACTAAAGAGGAAATCATTTCAACTTTACTTTGAACAAATTAATGCTTGTCTGCAATAGGATGGCAAGCCAGAGACAAACATATGATTAAGGGCCAAAGAAGTGGTAAAAGTGAAGGTTAGTGTGAGGTACAAGGGCCAATAGAAAAAGGCATAAACAACACATCAGTCTGCTTTAATAAACAGTGTCGCCGGTGTCATGTAACTCCAAGTTTTCTCCTGGGGGCGATGCAAGGCTGGGTCCTCCAGCGACTTGCCTGCAGTTGTATGTTTATCTAAAGGCACATTAATCCAAGCCTGGAAATATGAATACTCTCTGGACACGCTCTGATTGTTCATTGCCTTCCTGTCTTGGCCAAAGCGCTTCCACTTTTCCAGCCTTAGCTGCAATCAGTTCAGAGGGGACCCCTTGAGCACCGTGTGCTCCCAGGTTTTGATAAATGATCGTGTCAGGGCCGTCACTCAGAAGGTCCTCACTGAAGAGGAGCCCAGCGCCAAATTGCCCCCCAGCGCAGGGGCGTGTGGAGCAACTCAGACTGGAGACTCGCTAAGCTTGATGGGCCAGTTATGAACCTGCGTTTGACCAGCGCTTCGATTCCTCTGTCCTCTCTGCCCCGCGCACGGCTAACAACCTCCGAAGAGGCTCCCCATTTGTCAACCCGGCTGACTGGTTGTCATAATCTATTTCAAAAATCCATAATGTTTCCTCAGGATTTTCACCAAATGTTGCGGAAAAAGAAATTGATCCTGTAGAGAGCTGTCTTTGCAGGATCAATAGAGGGAGACGGGTTGCATAAATTATAGGAAATATTTGCTGTGAGTGACATGTACACTAGAATTACCTACGTCAATGGTCAAAAACAGGAACTTATTTGCATTAAAGAAGAATAAGTCAGTTATAAAATGCTTGCAAAGTGCTGTCAGAATTATGGGGTTTTTAATCAGCCTCTTTGGTTTGCAAATCAATTCTGGGCTTCACTGTAGTAGACAAATCTTCATTAAGTGATATTCTCTGAGTTGAGGATATCAAACACTGGACCCTTGGGTTGGGAAGAAAAAAAACCCAGCCTTTCAAGGAAAGAGAGAAACTTGTGCTTGTTAAAAGCTGTCAGTGAGAAAAGTCTCTGGGGAGCAGCATGCTGATTTGCTGCATAATTTTGATCCTTTGCGCGTCGAGCAGACTGGGAACCTCTGGTAGGGTTTTTGCAGGATTTGGTTCCCTGCATCCTTGCTCTCCATATCATTTCACACACCGCTGCAGAAAGCTGCCGAGCAATAACAGAGTCAACTTCATCAGCTAATGAATGTGATTTTAATACACATCGTCTGCATACTTTCCTATCATGTCATGCAAAGGATTTACACCCCAAAGTGCTACGGAGATTTTATGTGACGGTTTGCATGAAGGTGGCCCCCTTCCCTCTGATTCCCCTATGTGAAATTCAGAGCAAGCACTTGCATTCAATAGAAAACAGAATCTCCTTGTGATTAAGATAGTATGAATCCAGCTGCATTGTGAAGGTTTGAAGCCATTTTTGCAAGAAAGTCATAAGTAGTTTTGTTGAAAGTTTGCCAAAGGCTAGGTAGAGGATATAATCTTAAACACACAATCCCCAGAGTGAAACATGATGTGGGCAGCATCATGCGATGGGGATGTTTTTCTCTAGAAGGAGCAAGGAATCTGGTCAGAGATCATCTGAAGATGCAGGAAAAAACAAAATGAGGAGGTAACTCGACCATTTGAATCAGCTGTGTTGGCAGAGACGTGAAAATTAGGATTAGTTTGGGACATTCCCATGTTATGAGTGGATACAGGATATTCGCTTGTTGGAATGACCTAATCAAATCCAATTTCTAATCTGTGAGTCTGTGTTCTCCATTCAATTTGGTGTACCTGGAGGTATTTTTTAAAGAAGATTGAGCAAAAATGTCTCTACAAAAGATGTAAAAAAATAAAATAAATAAATAAATCATGAATTTTTCTTACACTTCACATTCACGCCTCTCTCAGTTTTGGCCTATCAGACAATCTCCCTATAGTGGAGGTGACAGAATGAACAATCGAAGACTTACGTCAATATGAAGCAATTTGTTCTTAGCAGCAGAAAAATGTTCGAGTTCCTTCAGCACCGACAGGTCTTTGATGTCCTCAATGTTATTGTTATTAATATTCAGCACACACAGAGATTCCTGTGCAAAGAATTCATGTAAGTGGGGAGAGAGGAGTTCATATTACTGATACATTAAAACACGTTTGAAGTTAAATCATCCTACAGTTACATATAAGACAGAAAGAATGAAACAGCAAATTGAAACTGACATGCAATTAAAGAATTCTTAAAAGAAACACATTGGAGGGTTATTGTATGTGTTGGAAAATCACATAGATTCATGACAATAAGTTTTCTGAAGCATCTAGGTTTGTTGCCATTTATATGTCGGTACTACTGCTGGTGCTAAATCTGCATTTCTGTATTAGCTTCCAGAGTTTGCAGAGACTCACGGTTATTTATTTAAGTTATCTAAACAACCAGGAGTAACAGAAACTTCTTTGGTATCAATGTTAAAAAAAGACACTCATTAAAAAAAGGAGCAAACTCTGTGGCTATTTCTGCACTGCGCGATGTGAAATGCAGGTCATACAGCAAGAGCGAGGACACTCATAGGGTCAAAGAGCAACTGGTCCCCTGGCTCCAGCCGTTGATTCTCCAAATGAAGCTCTTTGAGTTCGCGCAGCTCCTCCAAACCCTCCACCACTGAAATTCTGTTCCTACTCAGATACCTGGAAAAATAATATGAGCAGGAAAATCATCCATATGCCTTCAAGCTCAAACTGAGGACACGACACAGAATATAAATCCATTAAAAGCGTCTGCGCTCACAGTTTGGAGAGTTTCCTCAGGTTGGAGAGATTATCCATATGAGTGATGTTGTTGTTCTGCAGATACAGATGGGTGAGGTTGGAGGCAAAGTCCAGGCTGCAAATCTTTGTTATGCGATTCTCAAACAGGTACAGCACAGTGAGGTTCCTGCACATGGACAGATCTCCCTAAAAATTTCAAAAGCAACTTAAAACGAATAGTTGGGGAAACAAACAGAAGCGAAGGATAAGTGATGATGTCGGCTACTCACAATCTCCTCAATGTTCCTGTTGGAAAAGTGGAGATGGGTGAGGGTCTTCAGGTATTGCAGAAGAGAGATGCCCCTTCGCTTTTTGAAGTGTTTTCCAGATTTAGCTATGAGATCTATGGTCAGACATGCCATGTTGTCTTGGCTTCATTAAGGGTCTTTCTTCAGCCAATCGCAGAGCCCACAGCGCTGACCTGGGCTGTTTATAAGAAAACTCATAGATTAGCTGAAATAACAAACAAATTCCTAGCAAAAACTGTCTGTTAGTTATAAATAGGTTCAGTATTTACATAAAAAAAATCAGATATCTAAATCTCTATTTTTGTTGCAAATTTATAATTAAAAGTAACTTGCAATAAAAAACAACAACAACAAAAAAAAAACACTTCACCATACTCAAAGAGGTGAACGTTTTCTAAGAGGGCAAATGCTTTGGTGACCCCTCAGTTTGTGTTGTAACCATAGTAACCCCCCCACCCCCCACCTATGTGCAGTCTGAGCTGCTTCCTCTGCTTCCTTGTGTTCAGATCCCAAGGGACTTTTTATGAGCTTGAAGTTACACTGAGGTATTAAATTTTGCACTTTGATTTTACATTGCTTGTGGAATAGGTTTTACTATATATCACCTCTCCACCTGCTAAATAAACAGCTGTCAGCATGTGTGGCTACTGACAGATTACTACACTGGCCTTTAGGCACACACGGAGGGCCCAAAAAGTGCAGGGAGGTCCTGGTGATATCAGAGACATATGATATACTCTAGAATTGGACTAAAAATCTAATAATTGTAAACAAATATAATTTGATTTAAAAAGGGATGTGAAATAGATTAAATATATATTTTTTAAAGATATAAGGAGAAGTTGCACATAACCCACTATTATATAACATACAAATTAACAAATGAAAACATAATTGACAATATTAAGGACATTAACGTGACACAAAATGCATACTACGGTAACAAACGAGGGACCAAATGAAACCAAATAACATTAAATTCTTGAAAATATCTGCAACATATTTCATCTCAAAAGTCCATGGAATAAGTTTTGGAAATATAAACATTTTTTCTATATACTTTCTCTTTCCATTCTTATCCAGTGCTGTACAAATCCTTAAATCAATAATAACAGCCAGCTAACCAAGTCCCCGAATCAAAAACACACAGCGAGAGCCTTTATTTCTCTCTTTTCTCATAAATGACGCGCAAAACTCATAGCTGTGCCTTTAAATGTGTTTTATGAAGTGAAAATTTAATTTAAAGCTGCATTAAAAGCGCACCACGACACGTTTGTATGAATTGAATATCAAAAACATTTAACAAAAAGGAGTAAAAGACCAACAAATTTCTCCTTCCGGTCGAGGTCAGCAAATACCTTGAAATTTATGTAAAGGAAGCAGCTTCGGAGAAGTTAGAAAGCCCGTCGCAAAGTTTGTTTGATACTAGCACGTGGTTGCTATGGAAACAACGCAACAATAGCAACCGGAATTTACAGAATACGGCGGAAATAGTTGTCTTTGCTCTTTTTTTTTTTTGCATTTTAACTATTAAATACAGAGCCATATTCTTAAAACATTTTACATTTTGTTACGTTAATTTATATTATTAAGATCAAAAGACATTCTGGGTGAAAAGCTGAAAAATTGGCGTGCTTTTGAATTCACCTCGCTGTACTTTGTAGAACTACTTAGTTCCAAATCTATTTAGATAGGATATATCCTAAAAGACATCTAAACACTTTTTTTTTTTACTCATTCTTCTCTGCAAAAAAAAAAACTTAGACAGATTAATTGGAGTGTCTGTGAATAGCAACTTCTAAGTTATTGATTGCCAGTTGGATTCAGGTATGGACTTTACCTGAGCTATTGATTTCAAATTCTATCAGTATATTCGGGGTCCTACTGGAAACTCCACTCCAGTCTGAAGTGATCTTTGCATCCTTTTACAGGTTTTCTTCCAATGAGCAGTCAATACTTAGCTCCATCTATCTTCCTAGTCTGACCAGCTTCCCTGACCCTGCTGTAGAAAGCCCTCCCACAGCATGGTAGCCACACGATGTGGCACATGTAGTATAGAGGCTTAGTTCACTATCATAGATTTTTGCATTGCATTCTGGCTTTATCTAGTAGTTGTCCTATCAGCAGATTCTACCTGAGCTGTAGATCTCCAGAGTTAATAAGGGCCTCTTAGATTCCTCTCTCCTATTAATGCTCTTCGACCTTTGTATATTGTTTTATGACCTAAAACTGCTCTAATATCTCTATATCATTCTCTTTGACCTGTCTGTTCACCAAGAAACATTTGAGGCCTTTTCCAGAGCAGCTAGTTTAAAATAGATTAATTTACACACAAAGACTCCCTCCAAAATCTAATAAATTGATTTCCAAAGGCATGTTTTTATTTTTTAAAGTTTAATTATTTAGGGGTGTTAAAGTAAATGAAGGTTTCACAAAAACAATTACACAACACTTTTTAGGTTTTATTTAAAAGGAATAGTTAAAAAAAAAAATGTTCTTGTATTGATCACAATACTGAGGAAAAGCTAAAGTGGAATGGACAAAGTGGGATTATTGATTTGGCAAATCTGAGTTTAACAACAGCTATATTTTAATAATGTACCAACATTACATACATAGGTAGAGCTACTTAAAAACTATTTTTTTAAAGTATCTCTTTTGCAGTTTACATTTCCCTGTTATTGCTACATTACAGAGATAATATTTCAGTAAAACACACCAAGTCAGGAACCCACCACATGCAGTGACCCCTGCATTGTTAATCTACATCATGCCATGACCTGAGCTTCCTGAGGGAGGGACCGCCCTCTACTTATGCAGGAGCACATGGTGGAGAGGAAGTGTTGTACCTCCACATTTTTGGGCTGTGTTCTCCATCTTCACACACATCGCTGCTTAATTCGTCACCGGTCCAAACTAAACATCTCAACATCTTACGTGGGACATTTGAACTACAGGACCGTCTTTCGGTGTCCGTAATCGATAGCTACTAATCTCATTAATCATCTGCACTCATGGCAGTGTCAAACGTTTAAGACATTCAGCCTTTGAATTTTAAAAAGCAGATGCATGGAGTTTGAAGGAGTCGGGACGTACTGTGGAGTTAAAATACAAAGAAAACAAAAAAAAATATATGGTTAATGGATTTTTGGCTTTTCCTAATGCAATTTTAGTCATGCATGCAAATGTCCATCTGGAAATAATCATTATGTTTACACACTGAACAAGTTCAGTATGTTTCAATGAATATAAAATAATGAGGAATAGGGAATAAGAGAAAACAATATTAGTTGTGCATATTTTAAATACTTCATCAGCACTGTGAGACGTTCACGCAATTCATTTAAATATCTGGCAAAAGCATTACCGGATCAGTAGGTTTTTGCAGAAACCTTATTTAACCAGTTCACATTCATAATTAAATTTAATATAGCAGGGTTCATTTTTCTACCGTGAACCTGAAGACAATTTAGATAACAGTTCAAAAAAATCATTACAAGCAGTTGTGCCACAGCAAATGTGCATGAGAAACACCAGGCCTCTCCTCCACGGCCCCGCCGGGATTCTCTCCTCTGCAACACATGACGTTACAAATACACAGTAAACCATTACAATACCAGAAAAACAAGACACGACACGAACGCAAGTCAAAACAGCTGTCAGTGGAAAAAAGAGGCAGACTAGGTGGACGTTCGCCTCGATGAAGAGCAGACACGCCGGGGTGAATGGACTCCTGTGTGCGCGGCTCGTGCCTCTGCGCTGCATCACCGCCTCCGCCTCAGCCGGCGGCTTCGCCGACGCGTCTGCCGCCGAGGGCCGAGCAGCGCGGAGCGTGCGAGCCCGCAGGGACGTCCCAGGCAGGGCAGGCGATCCCCGCTGAGCCTGTGCAGGAACTGGAGTTCGTCATTCGGTTATGTAACGCTGCGACGTGGTGGGAGCCAAATGTGACCACAGTGGGTTATTTAAATGTTTTGCTGGAGAGGGATTTGCCCTAAAACGTGTTTCATTTAGAGGCCTAAATATACACTGTGTAGTTAGAGTTTTTGGACAGTAATGTTTACCTTAACTACATTATTCAAATGATCCACTTTACCAGCTGCGACGTGACAGATCACATAAAAATATATTCACGCAGGATGGTGCCTTTAATATTTTATTTTTTTACTGCAGTTTTGTTCTACAAAAACCCTCTCAGACAGAAATGGTGGTAATCTAAGCAGGAGTACAGCCAGCCATGCACAGGAAATAATTTTGAGATAAAACTGTGTTTTCAGTGTTAATTGGTGGATGTGTTGATTTGATTGAAGAGTTTATCTTTAATGACTTGGGACATCAGGCCGTGAATTGCCTCTATGGTCGTCTTGCAGCTGAAACAAAGCAGAGTGAAAAATGAAGATTAGCAGTCGCAGAGGCAAGAAAAAAAAAAAAGGGTGGGGGGGAGGCTGTACAGAGACGTTACATCTGCATGAGAATCGCTCCACAGACTTCCATAAAAAAATATATTGTTTAGTTTCTTACATACACAGTTGCAGAACAAATGTATAATGACTATAATCTGTTTAAATATTTTAAAAAGCAGACGCATGGAGTTTAAAATTATTCCATCTTATCAAACAACTTGATTTTAAGTTACAGGCCGTGTAAAAATATAGTTAGTGTAAGGAAAAGTTTGCATTGCTTTTGACATTTTACATATAAAAATCTGAAAAATGCAGAATGCGTTTTCCTTTTCAATTCACTACACTATGATAAATCTAAATGAACCAGAGTGCACCCAGTTGCCTGCAGAGGTCACCTACTTACTATGACAAAATGTAAACTTTTTGACATGCATGGGAAACAGTACTATGTTGTGGTGGCAACATAGCACTGCGGGGTTGCTTTCTATAGATTTACAGTAATCTGAAAATAACATTGCTACAGAAGTATTAATTGAAATACTCCAATAACTTTACTATAACTTTCATAATTTTACTTGCAAATAGTTAAGAAACAGTAGAAACAATCTCCATTGCTACATAGCTCGTGGTACGAGTTTGACTACATTTGCGAGGCACGGTAGGTAATTAAGTCAAACATAAGTGATTTAAAGCAAAAAAGTGACGGATTTTTAAAATGAAAAGATATCCACCTGTCTCGCGTTGCTTTGGCCAGCTTGTCCTCGGATTTCCTGTCGTGCGTGTCGAGGCCGAGCATGAAGCTGCCTCTGCCCAGCTGGGCCTCCGACTGCTCCAGCTTCTCCGACAGGTCAAACACCTGGCCCGTGGTGTAGTCCGAGTTCTGAGCGGCCAGCACACAAACATTCACTTACACACAAAGAAACCAACCCATGCACAATTTGCCAACAAAAAACCCAGATAACAGATTTTTCCACATAAAGAACAACAACTAATCTGCCCAACAAGCTGCTGAAAACACTTTGCGAGCCGTGGTGAATGACTGAACGTCGGCAAAACGTTTGCTTAAGGTGAGGTCGTGTTTATAGTAGAGAAGGTAATTAAAACACAATGACTCGGGGGGCCCCTGACGAGGGGGACAGTGTAGCAACTGACAAAGCCTGTCCCCCGCGGAGCAGCTTGTTCTTGACATCTAGTCAATTCATCTTCCTCCACAACGTCAAAGAGCTCCCTGCTTGGATAAGCCTGATGTCTGTTTAAGGTATTTAGAGGAGAACAGGACAGAGCTACAACAACCATGATGCAAATTGGCATGATGGGTTTTCAATATTCACAGCAAACTGCAGAGAGGTGGGAGTGGGGGAAGAATCTCGTCCAACTTTACTTCTAAACTGTGTTAAAAAGTTCACATACAGCTTATTACTAAAGCCAACAAACACGGGGACTTAGCTAATATGCAGTAATAAATCACAACATCACAAGCTGGCGACCACATGTCCAAATGAGTTATAGTCTAATAATTAACCATAAATCAAAATGCCAAACAATTAGTGCGCATTTTGATTCTTGAAGTTGCTTACATACCGTCAGCAGGCTGGAAGAACTTAAGGTATTGACCCAGTATTTATTCCAGAGGAGTTCCAGGAGCTTTCTATCAAGGGAAGACTTGAAGTAAGTCACCTCCAGGGCGTAATACCTAAATAGGATACGTATGAGGAAAAATATGAGCCGCGAGGGCAAAATCAAAATGTAAGAGCAACATTTTAAACGCAAATGTACTCACTGTTTACAGTGCACACCAAAATCCTCTATCTTATTCAGAGGGATTGTCTGATATTCTGACGGCCCCTCATCTGGAGGTTTGTAACCCTGAAAATTCAAGGTTGATTATTTACACTTATGAACAATATAAATAATAATAATAAAAATCTAATTACTAGAATAAATAAAAATTAAAACAGAAAACGAACTGGTTCAGGAAATGTCTTTGCTTTACCTTTGGGTATGTCCTAAAGGCACCGAGGTTGACCTTCCCTGCAGAAATAGTCCGAGTGGGGTCGATCTACAGTAGAAAGGGGGGGAAACAGAGTCAGAGGTCGTGAGATCCTCCTGGGACCGCTCAAATCTGGCCCCCAAGAGCCTCCCACTCTGGCTGTCAGTGTGCCGAAAATACACACTTCATTATACGACGCCGCCAGCATTTAAGTGCTGCTGTACCAAATGAGGTGAACAAAGGATATACGTTTGCAACAACAACAAAACTTTACAGAGCAACTTACAAAGCTGCACTGAGACGTAAATAAATCTTTTCAGTTACACATGTGTTGTTTTTATCAGGGATTCTGAAAGTTTAAGGGACTTAAAAGTTAATACAAAGATTATTTGAATTTAAGACCTGCATAAGTGACTTAAAATTAAAATCTGTAGCTTATTTAGTCACTTTTTAGTTTAGAGCCACTCCATCATTTCAGTAAGTAAAATTCGCTTTTCTAAATCGGAAATTTGTGTATTTTGGCAATACCAAACTATTATAATCAATCTTTTACAGTCAAGTCTTTTTACATTTAAACTTTCTTCTGAAGAAAGAGCTTAAAGTGGAACATATGAAAATGTTGACTTTAATTGCTTAAGATACAATAAAACAGATTGAGCTGCAGAACGCTTTTGCAGGGGAAGCCGAATGTCTGATGTGAGATGGCTTTTTACCTTCCTGCATCTTGAGCTGCAAATCATCAAATGTACAAATTTAAGACCAAAGTCAATATATTTCAAGACCTCTTAATGAAATATTTAAGACTTGAAGTGTAAAATTAAGATAAATAAATGTACAACTTTTCAATGACTTTATAAAGGCAGTATGTAAATAAAAGTTACTTTTTTTTCTGGCTTACCACAACCGCCACAAAAGGTTCCTGAAACTGCTGGTTGAGCATCTGAGTGCTGACGTCTATGCCTGACAGCCAGCATCCGTAGCCTGGGTGACTGTGGTACCAGCCAATAGCATTTTCCAACCGACCGACCTAACAAAAACAGATCATATGCATAATGTTGAAAGGTTAAACTTACAGTAATACTGATGGCAAGACAATACTTAAACATGGTCTTTGATTAAAAATGAGGTCAGACGAAAAAGTCTAATCATCGTTAGTTTAAGAGTTTGTTTTTGTTTTTCATATAAAGGTAGAATATAGATATCTTTTTTTTGTACCATACAGATTTTTTCTGATGTGAAAGGCATGTTCCCATGTCTTTCAAATAAAAATTGGCCAAAGTTTCGCATAAAATCTGTACGACACAGAGAGACAAGAAGTAATCGATTACCATTCAAAAGTTTCAACTTACAGAAATATGAGATAGAAATTACTGATTTATTTGGGGGGGAAAAAATTTATTTTTATAAGTACCAACATCCTGCCGACTGACTAGAAGTACTGAAATTGACATTTGAATTGTTCTTAATGTTTTACTTGGAGAATTTCTTTTGAAGCTTTTTATACATCCTTCGGTGCCAATAACTGTAATGTACAAGAACGTTTTAAAAACACAAACCTTGTGGGACAGATAAAATAGGAATAATTAGCCTGTTAACTAGAAACGTCGCACATGGGAATAGGATAGAGAACTTTAAAATTAAGTTTATGGTATAAAAAAATATTAACCAGTTACAAAGGTTGATGGTGAAAGGAGTGGTAACCGCATCATGTTAGCGTTTCTAAAACGCAAGTATAAACTGCAGAACAAAAAGTCTGTACGCTGTTCATTAAATTAACAACGCGAGTTTCACCTTGAAGTGGCTTATTTTATAGTTTGGTTGTTGTTCCATCTAAGACAAAGCACTCCGATCAAGAAGTTACTTACAAAACTATTCTTGAATCACAATAACAAATTCATTCATTTATACACTGAATTCAAATGAACAGATCTGGTAGCGATCCACAGAAAGTTTTAGTGCACTACTTTTTTTTAAACCTGCATGTTGTGGATTCTCCTAACCATGAGGAAGTCAGTTTCTTACCTGTTTGGCATTTTCAATGTAGGCGGCCATGTATTCGTAGGCTGCAGCCTGGGCATTGACTCTGGTTTCTGTCCCCTCCACTGGCAGCGCAAAGCTGTCCATAATGATCATGGTTTCTCCGTCCACCTTCCCCAGCATGAGACCCATCACCTCCAGGTTTCCACCGGAGCGGGCGTGCATCACCATCTTCAGCAGGGCCAGAGCTGAGATCTTGCAGTACTTGAAGTAGTGGTGACTGGAGAGACAAATAATCAATCACAAATAAGCACTCTATCTATTTAAACTTTATTTACAGTAAACCTGATTTAATACATCACTTCTCTAAGTCGTGCTCTCATATTATTACCATAATCAAATACTTATATTTAGTATTACATACACATTTTGGAGGTAAATGGCTACAAAAATGCTCGTTCCGTGTACAATGTTTTCTGTTTTTTTTTCCATAAGTGAGATAAATATGATTATGACTCCAGATCTCGGTGATGTCTTGTCTCAGAATATGTTTACTCAAGCCACAACAAAAATGTAGACCTTTGTAAACAAACAACGAACTGCTGCTGCAGTGGACAATCAGCATGTTAGCTTTGAACTAGCTGAGCTTTAGTTTTACCAGAACTAACAGAATAAATACCGCACAGAGTAGCCCCAAACATCGATTTACATAAATGCTCAGCAAAAACAGACAGCACAGTCAAACATACTCCTTCGTCCATGGCTTCGCGGCGAGGATTTCCTGCTGTTGTTTTTTGTCATATTTGTAAATTTCATCGATGCTCTGCACCTCTTGCATTCTGTTGGAGAGCTCCCATGTTTTCTGAGCCGTGCTGCTCCCGGCCATGGTGAGATTTAACGTCCAATCACGACACCTGATGTGTAAACAACAACAAAATTCCTCCTCGAATAAAAGACGAAACCTGGTGTTTCTTCAAAGATTGCCGGGGCCTAGCATCCACTCGCTCAGGAAGCCATGACAGTTGGACGAAACCAACATGCCAATGCTAAAAGATGTTGAGTGGTCTTCGGTCATAGTGCTTCAGAAATCTGCAGTTAATTAATCGTTGATATATTCTAATTATTTTTATTTAAAAACGTAATATTTAGAATATTCATGTGATTTACGACGAGTTATAATAACTAGTGTATACTAACTCTTCTTAAATTACAATCATCACCAACAGATGGTATAGTCCGTAGAAGACCGCAACTGACTGATTAGGATACACTGCCATCTAGCGGCGGTTTTGCTCATACCTCGAAAAGTAAAAGATTCTCCTCAAATTTGAGTCCCTTTGAATCTGCCATCATTGCTTTAATAAACAGCTGCGTTTTTATTGTCACCATGTACCTGCATTAATGGAGAAAATATGGCATGGAGTGTTAATTAATCTTTACTATCGGGCCATAAAGTCCAAGAGAAAGGTGAAAATGAACAAAACAATTATATAAAAAAACACATTTTCTCTGTTTTTCGACAATATCCGCTTATGGGGGTTTTTCCAATGTATTGCTACTTTTAGTTTTTATTTTATTTTAGTCTAATTTTTGTTTTGTTTACGGTTTCTTGCTAGTAACTGCGGCGAGTCTGTCGGGACGTCGTGTCATGGTTGCCCGTAGCAACGCGCAACGCTTCGTCCATTGAGGCTCGATAAGACGGATTTCTCATTTGTGTTAATAAAACGGACCAATAACTCTTTAAAACTAAGACGCTCGCTTCAGCTGGCTATTATAAAGAAAGACTCATTTCTTTAGTGTTTATAAACGACAGCGGGACATTTCTCGAGTACAATGACGCAGGAACAGACAGGCCAACCAGACAAACAAACCGAGGTAATGCGCTTCACAACAGCAAGCTTTGAAACATATTCAAGCAGTGTTGAATACTTAGTTTGTGTTTGTCTTATACAGTCAAAGATTGATGTGGCGCAATAAATAAGTCTCCAGCATGCCTCCATCCGCGTCAGCAACTCAGGAAACAACCCACAATCTAGAAACAGGTACTATTCAAATTTCTGAAAGTGTTCAAGTTGTGTTAATTGTAGTATTTTACGGTAGCCTAGCGTAGAGCTACATGAGATGTATTTTCCAGATTCAGGAATTGCTGCTCTGGGAAGAGATTATGAAAAGAAGAAGCAGAAGTTGCTGCTGGAGCTGCAGCAGGAGTACAAAGATTATGCTGCCAGGGTCTGATCATTCTCTCTGCTAATGAAATAAGCCTTTCAAAATGCGTACAACTCCTTACCTTTCTTGCTAAGCGTATATGGATTCAAATGACTGTTTTGGTTTGTTCTACTTTCTTCAGAAAAAGTATTGTAAAAGTCATGTGCATGAAGAGCAGCAGGGTATCTCCTTACCTATTGAGGAGAAGGTATCACTAAAGGTGGGTGATTGTTCTGGGCATTTGGAAAAAATGTGAAAAGCTTATTTGTCTTTCCTCTATATATTTATTTGCTGCTTTGTTTTGAAATATGACATACAAGCACATGTCCAATACATAGCAATACATTTAGTAGTTGTAACAGAATCAAATGTGAACAAAATTCAGTGGTATGAATACTTTTAAATAAAAGTACTGAGTATGTTTTCTTTCAATTTGTCATAGGAACGACTGAGAGAAGAGAGACAGAGAGAATACAAACTTTTCCTCCTGGAGCAAGCTCAAAACAGAAGGGCAAAGAAGGGAGCACATCCGGTTACCTCTAAGGTGTGAGTAGAGAAATAGATCCTTAAGTGCCAACCCTAAGAAATGTAACATAATTTCCACATAATTTATCATTTTCAGCCAGAACATCAAGCGTCGGATGCTGTAAGCGTAGCTAGTCCCGGTTCTGCTCCGTCCTTCATGAGTTCCCAGACAAGCACTCCGCCCCATCAGAGGGAGAGTCCCGCATCCGTGAAAAATGCCGCCACTCTGACCGAGGCAGGGGACTACAGAAGAAGCCCAGACGCCCGGAGTCCCTGCTCCTGGAGGCGCAGGAGATGGGAAGTTCATCAGCCGATAAAGACGTACAGCTCTGAGGAAGAGCTGAACACAGAGGAAGAGGAGGAGTATGATTTCATTCGCCGGAGGAGGAGAGGCAGACGCACGAATGAGCAGGAGTGCAAAGAGGAATGGGGAACCCCTGAGCATGGACAGAGGAGGTACAGCTTTTTTTTTTATCGTCAAAAACGACTTTGAACTTCAACAGGGTTTCGTTGGGGATTGGTTCATAGTATCTTGACTGAATTCACTTTGTTTTGCATGGGCTCCTGGCAGAGATTTGCGAGACATAAAGGAAATGGAGGCCCTTGCCATTCGAGACCAAAACAGCAGCGACGGGATCTGGAAGGCGGAGTAAGCAACCTTGACTTCTGTTGACTGCTTGAGGTTATAAAAATATTTTACTTTCAAGTAAAAGCAGAACCAGAATTCCTTTTATTGTCATTGTCCAAGAAATAAAGCACGACAAAATACAAAAATAGCAACTTATATCATTGTAATAATAAGGTAACCACTTCAAGCTGTTGCTGGGTTACAACTTTCTGCTCCTGCAATGCACAGATTAGTTTTTCCGACATTGTGGCATCGAAAACACACTTCACAAACTTTCGTAGCCAACAAAGCACTTCATTAAAAAAATGGTAAATGCTCAACAGTTTAAGCAAGTTGTAATTTGTATATCTTTGCTCAGCATTAGTCAAACGCCACAGAACCTGAAGACAACAGCAAAATCTACGCCTACTGCCAACAAAGACCAGAAAGAGCTCGCAACTGGACTAATGATTGGTAAGATCCACTGTTATTAGTGCTTCAAGGGATATCCATTGATGGATGTGTTGCTGATGGATTATCTGTTGTTGTCAATGCAGGGGCAGTCGAGGAACCGAGCGTTATTCAAATGAAGAAGGAGCAGTACAAGCAGGAATTGCTTAGACAAATGGCAGAGCAACAGAATAACAAGAAAAAGTTCTTAATGAGGGAATTATCGTTTAAACTTCTACACCGCTCCTTGTAAAAGTGAATTCAATCAAACGCAGGAGATCATCTTTAAAACAAACAAAAAAAAAAGAATTTACATGTTGCTTGTGTGTGTCTGTGAGCATTTTAGGGTTATAAGTGGATGCATAATGAACTCAGGCTGAGTGTCAACATGTGACGGTTTCTAAATATCTTTTGTCATCAGGGAGAAGAAATCTGTGCTGGAGCTCGAGAAAGAGGTAGACGAACTGCATTTATAGAAAAAGCTAAAACATTCATTTCAGGTTGACTAATGATGATGTATTATTTCTTAAACAGCAGATTGGCGCTTCATCTCATCAGCACCAGAGCTCGGAACAGGATGTTTCTAATACCCCAGGGTTTGATCCTACAAGTGACAACCTCTTCGAAAGCTCACAACCCAGAACTCTTGGACAGAATCCCCTGATGAACTTCGGTCCAAACTTCAGTCAGCTACCAGGGAACACATTGCCTCTGTGTGGGATGGGAGCGGTGCAAGTGGTCCCGCCGTTTAATTATTACAACACCTTCCCTGGCATGCAAGGGCAGGTGGCCATCCCATGGTAGCTAGCAGTTGCTTTATTTCATTATATAAGAGTAAAATGAATACCAAAGTGAACTGGGTGTACATTTTGTGTGTGTGTGTTTTGCAGGGTCCCTGTTGTTCCTCCTGGATCTCATATAGTTTCCAGTGGTGACGCAAGCCAGTATGAAGGACCCAGAAAGCAGGATCCTTATTCTCACCAATATCTGAGTAAAGTATCACAGTCACATCATTCAGTCATGCATGTGCTGTCGTGTAAGTGCGATTGGTGTGTTTGTCACGGTATCTTAAAGTCAGTTCTCCAATGGATTGTTACAGCCCGGACCTCAAGGCCCGGAGTCCTGCAGCTCTTTGTTGTGTTCATGATGCAACATATCTGAATCAAATAGATAATCACCTCAGTGTTCAGTCCAATTCTGTGAATGGCATAATTATTTGCTTCAGGTGTGTTTGATTAGAGAAACTAACCGTAACAGGACACCAGCCCACTTTGATTGGAGGATAAGATGGCTGCCAATGTGTTCAGTTTTCATCGATACTTTTTTTTTTGTTCTGTTGCAAGGAGACTGTGCTTTCAAGGCTCAAGTCTTTTACATGCTCTTCCAAGTTTTCTTCAAGTATTGCCCTGTATTTAGCTCCTTTCATTTTCCCCATCCCTGCTGAGGAATCTCCTCAACACAGCAACATGCTGCCACCACCATGTTTCACCATGGGGATGGTGTGTTCAAAAACAACAGATCACTTGGAGGAAATGGAAAAACTGTACAAATAAGGCAAGGAGGTAAAACACTTACTGCATTTAAGTTTGGAGCAGTGATGATTATGAATCTTAACACAACAGCTGCTGTAAGGAAGGATCTGTGATAACGCTCCTTTGTGCACCTGGGATGTCACTGAAGGAGCTCTCCAGTTCAGCAACAACTTTCACAGAACAGGAGACTTTATACTGAGATTAAATTACATGCAGGTGGATTATTTAATAACCTCGTAGTGTCTGAAGGCGTGAGTTGCACTGTGTTTTAGTTTTATTAGAGATATCAGGTATCAGAGAAATGCACACCGTACCTTTAAGATTTTTTTTTTATTGTAGATTTTTTATTGCAAAGAATGTTGGAAAACTATTATGTCCTTTTCTTTCTGCTTTATTATTATGCACTAGTTTGTGTTGATCTGCCACCAAAATCCTGATAAAATACATTTAAGTTATTATTTGTAGCACGAAAACATGAAAAAAAAAAAATCAGGGAGTTTAAATAGTTTTGTAAGATGCAGGAAGTAATGTTTAAAATGTTCATCTATCTACTGTTATTGACGTAAGACCAGAGTGTTCTGTTTTTATAAAGCAAGTTCTGTTTAGAAATATTCAATACTTTTCACTTTTTTCAGCTTCTGTTAAAACAAATCTTGATATTAGAGTAGTATTACTAACAATAATTTAGTAACGACTCACAAAATCGTTATGCTGTTTTAGTTAGTTGTATCTTATTTTGAATTGTCTTTACAGATGGCACGCTTGACGGAGCTCAGCAGAAGGAGACATGCGAGACTTCCCAAAGGAGCGAGAGCTCCGAGAGCTACAGAGAAGCACCAAGGCAGCAGGTCAATAATTACTGTATCTCAAAAAAAAAAACTCTGTGTTTATTACACAGCACCGCAACGGTGACTTGGACAGAACATCCGGGCGTTCTCTGTTCAGGTTACAGAAAAAGAAGGACGCACAAAAAGAGAGAAAGAGAAGAAGAGGAGAGAGGCTGCTCATTTGGAGGGTGAGCTGGTGGTGTACGACCCCTGGGGAAAAGGCGGAGGAGGAGCTCCGATTAGAGACAAACACGGAAACCTCGTTAGTAAGTTGACTGGAACTTGAAGCTTTTTGTTTATTAGATTTATTCATTCATCATTTGTTTATTAGCAACTGTGAAAGATTCGAAAAAGGGTCTCAAAGACTATGACAGAACTAAGTTATGGCTCATACGTGTCTGTCAAAAATATGCAAAGAAATATGAAGCTCCATGGACTGATCTCAGGTCTGATTAGTGTGATAAATGTGAATCTAAATCACTGCTTTGTTTTAGGTTGAGTTGAGTTAGGATTGTTGGAAGTGTTATTTACTTTGACTGTCGCAAAGATATTTTTTCTCTTTATGACCGAATTACCACCAGAAATATTTTAACCTACTGAAAAAGGAGAGGCCCAGTTTTAGCTCAAAGAAATGACAGATAGACACTATTTTTAAAATGTTTATATTCTGTTTTTCTTTTCATGGATGCTTCTGCTTTATTGTTGTGAAAAATAGATTTTCTTTCTACAAATTTGCTTTACAAGTTGGTAAGTCAGAATTTAGTGCATCTGCAGATCCTTAATTTTAATCTAATTAAAATTAGATCTGAGTTGAGTTCTATTTTCTTTTTCTTCTTTTCCTGTATTGCACATAAACTTTAGCTGAACATTTAGGTGTGGAACTCTTAATCTGTTAATTTTCCGTCTCTGTCTCCAGGTGACCTGTATCAAATGCGCAGCTTTAATAATAAGAGGATGACCTCTCTGGGAGCAGAACTAGAGTCTCCAATTTCTCTGCAAGGTTTCTGCTTACTCACTTCTGTCCACATGTTTGTGTTTTGGCCGTTTTTCCGTTTTTTCCACGTTCTCGTGTCTTGTCTAATGTTGTAGAGTCGAGTCATCCGTCGCCTCTGCAGCAGGACAGGTACACAGAGGAACTGAGACAACAGGTAGGTGACAACAGGGTCTTACTGCAGTCATTAAGCCTAGTGGAGCAAGCTTTGCAATGTTCCTTTGGAAAACTTTTAATTATGAAAGTTACTGCGTCGGTTTTATTTCACCAGCTTGTCAATTTATTCAAACAGATAGAGGAGAGGAAGAGACAAAAGGCAGAGGAGCGAGAGCGCGTTCGGATTGCCGAGGAGAATGAGGAGAAGAAGCTGGCGATGGAGAGGCTCCGCATACAGCAGCAGTACGAGGAGGAGAAGAGGCGAGAAAAAGAGATGAGGGTGAGGGCTCACACAGTATCACACCAACCTCATTCTCACGCTGCATTCGTTAGAGAGTCACCTTTCTTTCTCTCCGCAGAGCAAAGGCAAACAGAGCAGTCGAGCTGAAGCTCGTGACATCGAGAAGGTTCTCAGCAAAGAGCAGAAAAATCTGAATGCACTCCAGAGTGTCCGTCAAAATGAGGTACCAGATGTTTACAGAAAAAGGAAATCTGTTGATGGATTTGGCACAGATCGTCAAAGATTGACTGTTTTTTTTGTTTTGTTTGTTTTTGTTATTTTTACAGAGACGGGAATCTCAAACCATTCCAACATTGCACAGGAAGTGTACAAATTCTGCGACATCAAGTCCTTCATCTGCCGTGGGACCACTTACTCCAAGGACTGTAAGTTAGCAACCGGGAAAGTGTAGTAATTATAAATGGGATGTTGGAAGAGTTAAACAGAGGACAAGCCTGGAAAAAATCCTCTTAGAAGGATAAAAAAAAAAAAAAAAAATACGCGAGACTGGGTTGAAGGTTTGATCCTCAGGAGGAAACAACACTAGACGTGGAAATTTGGGGTTTTATTAAACAGATCGTCGAAGGTGGACTGTGTGTTTTTCAGTTGTTTTTGCAGAGGGAGCCATCTCCTCCCGTCCCAACTTTGCAGAGGAAGCAAGCAAGTCTTTCACCAAGTTCGTCATCTGATATGAGCTCACCTAGTTCAAGGATTGTAAGTCAGAAAGCAATGCACACAAATATCTTCAAAGTCATCAATTTATTCTACGGAACTTACAAATAAACAAATATTTTTTTTCCAGGAGCGTATTGTATCAGCACCAAGCATCCAATCAGGTACTGAGAGGAAGCCTTCAATATCTGGTGAGTCTGATATAAACACCTGGATACAAATATTCGATCCCGTAGAAAATTATTCCACATTTTGTCAGATATTAATGGATCTTTTGAGGATGTGCCAACATTAAGGGTGTAAAACTTTTTAAATCACACACATTCTAATCCTTTTCGTACTCATGTTTTTAATCCTGAGTTACTGTGTTCTCCAGCAGGTCAACAGGAAGTGATCAGAGAGTTGTCAACCCTCCGTAAGTTTCTGAGGAGAGAACAGAGACAGCTGGAGCTTCAGCTGAAGGAGGAGGCTCACAACCCTCACCTGCACAAGCACTGAAGTACGATCATATAGCTGATACTAGATATTCAAACCTGCATAATTCTGTCTTGTTACAATACAGTAATGCTTTTGTTCTCTGAATGGATGAAAGAACTTGACCCAGGCAGCTCGTCAGAGTACTAGATTACCAGCATTGACAAGTTGTAACTTCTAAACCCATGCATAGTAAGTTTTTCTCCAAATTTATCAAATCTATTTTACTCACATATAGAAGATGATCCAGAGCCGAGGCTTTCGAATCTGCAAACGTCAAATCTGCTGAAGTATTAACTATGGGTCCCTCCCTTGCTCCTGGATTTCCTGAAAAGAAAAGCTCACGGGGCTTCAACTTCCTTAGAGGTACTTGTATTTGCAGTCTTAATGCCTAAATTAACTTCATATAGAATTGAGGGCAGCAAATCCGAGCCTTGATTTCCTCACACTTTCCAGAACCGTTTCAGTTCGATATGTCCCTTCAGCCGAACACTTGCTTCTCATCTCTACGAGATCCAACAGTTTAACTGCAAACTGAGAATAAAATTAAAATGGCTTAGAATAGTACTTATGACTACAAGCTATGAAATGAAGCTGTTAAAGATGCTACCCATTAGAGTAATTTCCATTTCAAGGGGAGGGAGTGAATTAGCAATGTTTGCCAGATCTGGACAGATTCTGAAGCAACTTTGTGATCGGTTCAGCATTTTGTGTTTAACAGTCAGAGTTTGATTCTGACGGCTCCCCGATGAAGACATCGATTGTCTTCAGAACTAACCTGCGCTAATCTGGTCGCATTCGTCTTTGAATATTTCCACCTGGCCAGTTTTGATAGTAATCTTTGCTAAAACAAACAAATGCAGCATTCTGCTTTCACCACCAACAGCGGCACTGACCTGAACAACCTCCATCTTTCTAACCACTCAGTGACGGGGAAACTTTTCTTACCGCCATCATTCTGGCGCTCATTTCATCTGGTTGAATCTGCGATGAATAACATACAGACCTTGAAATCACCAGTGTATTCAAGGTCATAAGGCATCACGCCTTATGTGACGTCATGAAGGGTGTACTCCTTCGGAAAATTTATTTTCGGAGAGTAAACTTAACAATTCTAAAACAGAGCAAATTGGAAAAAAAAAAACAAAAAAACAAAACTGACCAGGACATTCAGACCTATAAGTTACAGGTTATATCAAAAGTGATTTTCAAGAGGAATCTGTTTGATAGCTTTAAGGAGGAGCAGTTGTGTTTTTACCCTCCAGAAAGTCGAGTTTGCTTGTAAGAATGAAGTATCCATTCTCCTAGAAGGCAGAGTTACTGTCTCACTAGAGGAAAGAAAGGCAAAGCTTTGACCCGTTTCATCAGAGAATCCATTAGGATATATTTATTTTCCAAGACACTGGTAGCAGTTTCCCATCAGACAGGGGGGGATAAAGGAAGAGCTGCTTCCTGCACCCTGCAGTACTCTCCTCCAGCAGAAGAAGGGTCAGCTTAGCACTTTGTGTCTTTGCCAGAGAAACGGCAGCCAACAGCAGCTTATGGTTCCACTCAGCAGCTGGTGGCGATACAGTGAGTCTGCTGGCCTCATCAGCTGCAGGGTGGAGATAGCACCAGGCCAGGCAGTAAAAATCTGTTTCTCATTTTCAAAAGTTTTCCTAAACACATTAATATTTTTTTTAATTTTTAAGATTAAATTAACTGAATCTTTTAATCTGAACATTCAACTTTCTTTTACTGTGCAGCCCCACAAAACGTGAGCCGGACAAGCGCTTGAACGTGCATGGAGGATCCGTCTCCGAGGACAGAAACCTGGCTGAAGCCCGGCTCAGATCCAAGAAAATAAACAAAAACAAACCACATTAAAAACTCAGGATGCAGGCTGGATGCTTCATCCCGGCAGAAACGCCACATCATCCAGTTCCCCATGAGTCGGACTCCGCAGGGTATTTCCATTTACTGCGGCTTGCAATCTTATTGTTTCCATAGCTGCAGATAAGGAAACTCATGGGGACATTTAAAAAAAAAAAAAAAAAACTGCAACCAGTCTAACTACATAGTAATTGCAAGATAACCTTAAAACGTCTGTATATTCTTATAGCATTTTTTTAAATTCATGCATTAAAATGTACTTTTAAACTAAACCTGAATTGCGAGTAATTATTAACAAAACTCACTGATTCTCGATTCAAATCAACCAAGTTCAAAAACTTTATTGACCTAGAACCTGATTAGAATGCCAGATGATGTATCGTACAGAAAGTTGTACATAATCTTTTGCAACATAGAAAACTTTACATTGCTGTATCATATACATTTAGTTTTCTACATCCATGAGCAGGAATGCATCCAATTTACACTTAAAGCACGGCTAACATTTGTAATTTTCTCTATACATGTATCCTTCCCCAAACCAAAAAACAAAAAAAAAGAAGAAAAAAACCAAATATATTATCAAGTTTTCTGATTTTTGTACAGTAGAGCGATAACTAAACTCACATGAAAACAGAAATTAGAATAGAGACTTCATAAAGCAGCTAGCATCAGTTTGCTCCCTTGTCTTCCAGCTGCAGAAGCCCAGTTATCGTCTCATCCTTTGTTAAAAACTTAAGAACATATAAAATGGAAATAATTTAACCCTTCACTTTCCACAGTCTTGTTTAACTACAAATCATACCGTGTTGGACAATCAGGAGGAGGTGCAGTCAAATAAATTATCACAAAAGTAAGATCTCCAGTGCATTCAAAAAAAAAACAAAACAGAACAAAAACAAGATCAAGTGCAGCAAAAAAAAAAAAAAATCCAGGAGAAAAATAAACAAAATCTAGTGTTATTATTATTGTTATAATAAGATTATTTTACACAGCGGCAGATCTGTACAACTAGTTTCATCCAAGAGACTAACCAACGCTAATGTTAGCCGCCCGCAGTGCAGAGAGATCGTCAGCCATGTGTGAGAGATAAATTTCAGAGTTGCTGAGCATTTGAATGTAGCTGAAATCATTCATTCTTCTTTTTTTTTTTTCTTTAAACATACAGTAAGAAGCACACGTGTTGAGTTGTAGATCAGAGATATGGGTACATGTCAGTTGCTGATCAGTAGTTTTATCCAGTGGAGGCGTCGCTACACCCGGTGCGAGACATTATTGTTTTTACGATGAAGCAGACGACTCCGTCTGTGAGGGTTCAGAGTGTTGGGTGGGGCTTTCAACCTCCAACCAATCAGGTTAAAGTGTTTGTCGTTCAACAGGAGGAAGAGAGGGAGAGGAGGTGAGGTGGGGGGGGGAAGGGGGTGAGGTGGGGGGCCCTGAGGAGGCGCAGCACAACCGCACATTTCTGCGGTGGGTTGGTTTGTGTAGGCGGAGGGGTGGAGGAGGGTGCAGCATCACTGGGCCTCCTCCCCAGCTTCCTCCCCCACCTCCATGTCCGTTTCTGGCTCTGCACGCCTCGGCTCGGGCAGCTGTGCAATGTTAAAGACGAGGCCGATGCGCAGGTAGAACCTCCTGAGAACGGCCCGCAGTTCAGGGATCAGGTCAAACTGCATGATCTCACACAGGAGGGGGTAGTATCTGGATGCATGAGCCTTGAACTGTCCGGGGGAGGGAGGCAGAAAGACACAGAGGTCAGCATTTAGGTCATCCATTTCCGTGTCCTGCAACGGTATCAAATCTTCTCAAAGTTTCTCTTATTTTGCTACAAATTTTAAACATAAAGAAGGAACACTGGCGTGCAGGTTGTGTGCTGATGTTCTTATAGGCTACTTATCTCAAAATATTCTAACATTGCATGGATCCACCGTACACAGGTTGCTTTTGTGTTGATGTTTTACAATACAGTCAAGTTTGTGGCTGACAAAATGTAAAAGATAAAGGAATGTTTAACATTTTGTATGTAGTTGTTGATCTCGTAAATTCAAACACTATCATTAAAAGTCTCACTTTATTTAAATCCAGGGTGTGTTTTGGTTTCCTACCCTTTCGTCGCTGATCTTCAGCACCTTGGTGAGGAAGAGCAGCAGCAAGTTGGTCCAGGCCTCTCTGTGGCTCTCTGAGGTCAGAGCCAGGAAGTACGCCACCGCCTCGCTGCAAACGCTGAACAAAACAGAAACATTTCACAGACATCAACGCAACAGGGAACTAGTAGGCTGATGATGATAAAGGCTCTTCATTGAAGCTGCTCACTGAGTCGTCCATTAAACCTTTAGGAGAAGCTGGACTTCTCCTGCTCCAGTTTCCATCTGTATCTGGTGACTGAATCTCCACATCCTCCTCCAGCTCTGCACCCTGAACTGATCCAACTCACACACTCAGCCACCATTCACACTACTTTCCTATCTGATATCATCTTCATCTCTCTCAAAGTTAATCAGTGAAGCAGGAGAGATAAACCAGTGTTCTGCTTTGGATCACTATCAACATCGGCATCAAAACAGGAGGATGAGTCAGAACGGAAAGACAAACGGGGTGAGGACTGGCTGTGAGGCTCTGAGTAGCGCTGATGCAATCACAGAAGTGCTGATCACAAGCAGCATTCTGGTTCCTTTGGATCTATAAAGCTTTTCTTTATGAGAACAGTGAAGCAGAGCTCCTGCTGGCTCTGGTTTTTTTGGGTTTTTTTTTTTTTACACTTTTTTACCTAATCTGGAGTAGCTGGCAACATCAAACACACATTTTAACCAGCAGGACAGATTTCACCTCACACAGAGCAGAAAAACACCAGGGATTGAAATAACGACCTAAGATTTTACTAATACCTCAGAACATTGCGACTAAAGTGTGACTAAAAACACTCAAAATAACTTATTTTATAAAAGTGACAAACCAACTAGAAAAATGCAAAGAAACTTTTTTTAAGAAGGGCTAAAACACAAGTAAATGAAATAATAATTTTTCAGCCCATCTAATGGAGGGGAAGCCTCCTGATGTCCTCAAATGAACAGCTTTAGGGCTACGGCTATTGGTTATTTAATTCATTAATTATTCTGACAATTGAAAAATCAGATTTAAAAACATGTCTCGTTCTGCATCTTTGTCATTTAACCATTTGAGCTTATTTTATACAATACTAGAAATACATGCCTGCTCATTTGTGCCTCAAGGATGCATCTGCAGCTCGGAATATACTTTGAGATTTATAATGTATAAAGCTCAACCCTTTTTGATCAACTTGCCAACATTATGAATGGCTGATCAGTTACTAATTAAATAGTCAAAGGTGTGAAATAGGAGCTGTTTTTTTTTTTTAACAAGGTGAAGCTAAAGCAATGTTACTAGATGAGTTGTGTGGAACAAATTTACAGACAAAGAAGATTTTGTTTTGTTAAATGCAAAATGCATGTTTTTTTTTTTGTTGTTTTTTTTGTACGGTTTTGGCTCAATTGTTGTCGTATGTTGCTCTTACAACATATAGCCTTCTTTGAGTCCAAGCTATAGTTGATGATTAATCAGTTTCTAAATTAGTTGATGATTATTTTAACAATCAATTCATTGCGATGAATCGCTTCATCGCTAAACTGAATGTGGCAAATGCTCAGCAGACGACGGCGTTCCTCACTTGAGCAGCCGCCTCTGGACCTCCTCCCAGGCGTCCTGTCGGCTCTCGTCCGTGTACATGCGGAACAGGATGCGCAGCCCACACGCTAGGCTGCTGGTCTCCTGCTTCAACAGGTTGGGTTTCGACTTGCCTTTGAAACCTCCAAAACGCACACAGTAAAAACTCGTTAGAGACCCACAGCGCCAGCCTCGAGTCCCAGGCGCAGCCTCTGTTCTCCTACCTGCTTTCCACAGAAGCGTTCTCTGCTCGTTGTTGGAGTTGAAAGCCTTGGCGAAGCGATGCGACTCCAGCAGGCAGTCCAGCAGCTTGAAGAGCTGCTCCGAGGTCAGATAGCGGAACATCCCCTGATCCTGCGTCTCCACTTGGACGTCCGCAGCACACCCAGCATCCCGCTTCAAATTAAATAAAGGTTGTAAAGCTACTCGCTAATATTTCCGCCATGCTGTAGCTCGTCGTCATGCGGGTCACTAAAACTTTGTACCTGAGCAGCTGCAAAGTTTTCTGCGTCCTCCTTCTTACTGGTGGCGGGGAAAAACACGATGTTATCGATGGTCTGGATCAGCTCCAGCTGCACGACGCACTTTATGAGCAGGGCGGAGAACAAGCGCTGCTCCTGGATCTCTGCAGGACACAACAGGAAATGTTCATCAGGAAACAAATTGATGGGAAAGGAAACGGAGAGAGGGATTAGTATTTGTGGAAAACGGCCGACTCACTTGTTGACGTCCGGCTTCTCGAGCCGTCCTCGAAGACGCCCGACGCCGAGCTGTGCTGACTCTGGCGGCGGCTCTCCATCGCGGCCCTGTCGCCGCTGCTGATGGAGTGCTGGTCGTCAGAGCGGGACTGAATGTCCACAGACTTCTGGGATATGGAGTCCTGAGATCGAAGCAGATCTTAGTTACTGCTATCCAACAAATATAAATAAACCCACAATAAAAAGGGGGTGGAAAAGAACGACAGCTGCATAAACCGTACGAGAGATTTCCTCACCAGCTGTTTGTCGGTCAGGCTGTGTGTTGCAAAGTGCTCTCCTTCTGCTCCTGCTGGTCGCCACATCAACAACCTTGAAATCAGAGAAAATTGATAGAAGAAATCACATCAGTTTTTGGTGAAAACGTCAAAACTGTCGATAGGAAAAACAAGGTTAAAACCGCTTTTATTACAAAAATACGGATTTAGCTTTTGGTGTATTTTTGGTGTTTTTGCAAGCAGAATATCTCAGCATCTATTATGTTATGTACAACAAAATAGCCCATTTCTTCTAAGGTAATAAAAAAAGAAAGCAAAAACGACAGAAGGAAAAAACCAAACAACAAAAGAAACAAAGAGAAAACCAAACAAATAAAGAAAAAAGAAAATCAAAAAGAAACAAAGAAATTTAGATACTATACTTTCTTTTTCCATACTCATCCAGACCTGGGAAATCATATATTTGAGATTTTATTTAAAAACTCTGTACAGAAGCAAAAGATGAAAGCATTGCCTGAGCCGTAGCAATACTCTGGACAGGCAGAACTAACTGTGAATCACAGATTATTTCCCCCCTTTGCAGACATGCAGACACAAAGCTGCACCAGTGCTGCCGGCCAGGGATGTATGGAGCACCAACGATGCTGTAATTTGTGACCGCCGTTTTCAGTGACGGTTCCAGTTTAAAATGCCCTGTAAGACGAGGGAGGAGAGTTTTGTTTTCCCTTATACCATTTCATCATTTCTCCTTCCAAAAAGCAAAAACTTTTCTACTACCCCCACCTCTCTACGGTCTTCTTCATGTGAAAAAAGTGAGCGTGCCACATAAACGTCCTTCAATGTCATTATTTATCGCTTCACTACATGAAAAAGTTATTCTATTATACCAAACACCACTAGCTTTTAGCACTGCACTTTGATTTTGTGCTACAAACTAATTTTCAAGCAACAAATTGCCCATCTGAGCAGCTTTAGTTCAAATTCAGGTCCCGCAGTGTATTCCTGCTCAGGAAGAAACTCCTTGACGGCGTGTCAGCTTACGCGTGGGGGATGGTCGTCTTGAAGATGTCCAGCATGCAGTTGCACGTCTTGTCCCAGGTCTCGGCGGAGAACTTCTCCCCGTTGAGGATGACCACGTTCTCTAGGCAGTTGGTGCCTGAACGGGCCAGCTGCTCGTTATCTGCAGGTGAAGAGGCGGAGACACAGGAAGTGGATTTTATTATTATTTAGTTTATGATAAACACGATGTGGACTAATTTTGTTTGGAGTACAGGTTCATAAACAAACGGTTTGAACATTTATGTAAAAAATAATCCTCTTTTTTTTTTGATCTGGTAAAAATGCTAACGCAGCCTGTAAAAGCCCCCCTACAAACACACTCACCTTGCTGCACACACCAGTAGAGCTGAGCCAGGATGTCATCCAACAGGAGTCCATTGAGGGACTCAAAGTACTGGGTGAAAACGTCACAGATGGCATAAAGTGCATGGTTGCATGTAGTGGTCATCCACTCTGCTTTCTGGAGGTTTTCACAACAAAAGCCTCATTAGTGAACCTGCTTCACACACGAGAACTAAAACAAAGAAGCTGCAGAGAGAAAAGACGCGTCTGTTACCTCGGTCTGCTGCTCCGGTAGCTTCATGTTGTCGAAGATCCTGAAGACGATTCTGAACAGGTCCTGCCACCAGTGCTTCTCGAAGGTATGCCCATAGGTCTTCATCACTTCAAACATCACCGTGAGGCCCCTGCACGAAGCAACGCAAACCCACTCATCCACAACACAGGTCTAAAAACGGATAAGGAAGTTCTTTCTCTTGTTTTACATCAATTACAAACGGTTTTGTATTTAAAATCCCAGCAGCTTGTGGTTGTAATGTGACAAAATGTGGAAAAGTCGAAACGATGTGCCCTGCGATTGGAAGGTTAATCCCGCCTACCTGGTCCTGACATCCAGTTTGCACCTGTTGATGATGCAGGAGAGCTCAAACAGGATGGGGAACCACCCTCGCACCCACACCCGGTCCTCGGGGGCTACATTCATGTCGTCACTGGTGTAGTCTTTGAAGGCCTGCCGGGGGGATGAAGAAACAACGAGTTCAAAGTGAATCCTCATATTTTTTTTATAGGTAGGATTCAGACTTCATTCTGGCCGACATTAACCTGGGGTCTCTCTGAGACGTATTTGGCGCAGTGGCGGATGAGGCGGATTGCTTCCATGCTGGTGTCCGGGAAAGAGGCGTTGCAGGCGAACTCCGAGAGACACTTGACGGCGTCCTGGAAGGAGTCGATGGTGGCTGCAAAGTGCTTCTCGAATACATTCGCTGAGGGGGTTTAAACAGGAAGCACACAGGTGGAGGAGAGGAGAAGGTGATAAAAACAGACTTTGATTTAATGTTCAATCAGATCTTCTGACCAGCTGACAGATTTGTTCATAAGGTACTTTTTCCAAGAGTCCAAGTCTTGTCTCTAACGATGTGATTCCGTATAAATGAATTCTTATGAAAATATACACAATTTATTTTATGCATATATTACAAATGCGCATAAAGGATTCAAAGCATGTTATTGTTGTTTCTCATTAAATCAAACAGGAAATGCTTTTATTTTGAATGACCTGAAGGGTGTTTGTAGACAAAGCCACAACCACAAGACAAGCCTCTTTCATTGAGGGATTGAAAATCCATAAAAATAACACGTTTAAAATATGTAATTATTTAAATATGTTGTTAGATATATGACTGAAATAATATTTATTCATATACAAAAGAATATGAGGAAACGTGAATTCTTTTGGACATGAATAGAAGTAGTTATTTTGTTTTACCCATCCAAGTTAGTGGGAGGAGCTAATGCCGCTACCGTCAAAATAATTGGTTCCAAGATGACTTCCTGTTCAATTTAATTTAATTTCAATCAGATGTTAGGGGCTATTAATACAGCAGCTACAAAATAAGTTAATCCTGAAATGGATATAAGCATCTTTAACATATGTTGTTGAATTATATAAATGACATTCAAATACTATTGCTTATTTGATCAATTCCTGATGCTTATCATGTTTATTTGTTCAATACTTTTCCCCCCCAGTTTCATTCAATCCAAACTGCAGCGAGTCACTCACTTTCATACCTGGTTATATGAGAAATAGACTCTCTTTAGAGAACGAGTCTTAGTCGGGACTAGCGTGTTTTGTCATCAAGTTTTGACGCTTGAGTTGCCATTTCTGCCGCACGATTGATGACATGAAACAAGTTTGGACACAGGAGTGTTGGACTCACTGACGATGTGGCCGGTGGTCTGGAAGGCCAGCTCCACGATGCTCTCGTCCTGGTCGGACGCCGCCAGGTGAAACACTGAGAAGATGTTCTTCCAGCCTGAACGGATGTTGGCAGCCTGGGAGTTCACCATCTGAGCAATGCAGCGCACCACCATGTCTCTGATGGTGGGAGACCTGGGTGGAGTCAAGATCAGATAGAGGGGAGAGAAAAAAAGGCAGAGAAAAAGGAAAAGATGGGATCAAATCAACTGAAATGGTGATAATTTGTCTGTTTATTGATGCAGATTAGCTGGAAAAGCACTTGATAAAATCCCAAGGCTCATTTTAAGATAGAGTGGTTATTACAGCTTGAGCTCAGCTGGTTTGTTGCAGCAACTGTTGCCATAGTGACAAGCAATTGTAGCTGCTCAGAGAGCACGAATGGGAGAAAATCTCTGCCTTTTCCAACCATCTCTCTGTCACACACACACAAACACACACGCGACTCTAATGGACTCCACGCTCTGCCCGGTTTACATGGCCGCCAGCCATCTCCTCCCCGCTGCCGTCTGTGAGCGGATTCTTGTTTAAACTCCTGGTTCTTGTCAGAAATGTGTTGCAGTGAAACAGCCTTTAGCTTTTCACATGCTGCATGCACACTGTTGCAAAATCACAAGCTAAATAAATCTGTCTGGTTTGTAAATGACTGTTTGTACTTAAAAACCATCTCAAACCAAACAGACAGGGGGCGGGGGGGAGCCTTTCATGTGAATTCAGTGGAGAGGTAATGCAAGAAGACTGAAATGGGTCAGCTGAAATGTTGTCAGGAGTCAGAGTGAAAAAACAAATCCACTCATAGCTCCAAGGAGGGAAAGACAGGAAAAGTGATGTGGAAGAGGCTCGGCGCCGGTGGCTTTGGGTTTGTACCTGTTCTTCTTCATGATGTGCTCGAACGGCCTCAGAAAGTCCTTCTGGAAGCGGAAGTTAGCCAGCTCCCCTTTCTCCAGGAACTTCATGGACAGCTGCCTGAGAGAATCGACGGCAAAAATCGCTACATCTTCGTTGGGATTACAGCCAACCTGCAGAGAGAAAAACAACATTTCTCGAATTTAGTATTCCACATTTTGTGTTCGACAAATCATCAGGCTTCTCAGAGCAAACTGAGGGAAAGAAGAGAAACTGTTCAACATGTGGGGTGTATAAAATATTTAGAACAGAAGATGATTATTTAAAAAAAGAGCAACTGAATCATTAGACACAAAAGCAAAACGTCTAATTTGGGTATGCAAATAAAATAAAAATGTTTAGCACTATTTCAATAGAAAAAAAAATATTTATGTTCTTTAATCTTAAATAAAACAACCAAATCAGGTATTTTTTTTTTTTTACCTTTAGAAATTTGAGTTTAAGGCATTGGAAATATATACTTACACTACTTTATTCACTGAAAATAAAATCCAATCAAATCTACACTTTAGGTTTTAGAAAATAATACATTTTAGAAATTGAAAACGATTATTTGTTTACTGCTGACAAAATAAATAGATAAAAAAACAAAAATTGTAATGTTTATTTTTCAACAGAAGAGCTTGGAAATGAATTCAGGAGCAGTATCTTGCTTAAACAAGAAAACTCTCCTATTTATCTCTGATTAAAACCAAATTATACTCTCTTTCATAGGAGAAATGTAATAGCAGCCAAACAACAACACCTCTTGGGAAAATAAAACAAGAACAAAAGGAAGGAAACAAGGAAAGACGGAAGAATAGAAAGAGAACCTGAGGGGGTCGCTCTGTTTCGCACACCCACCTTATTGAAGTGGTCTCCGATCACCTCCCAGATCCTGGACCACTGCAGCCTGATGCGGCCCATGTTGTAGTAGGAGATCTCCACGATCTTTTGCAGGCTGAACATGCGTGGATGTGTGGGCGAGGCCAGCTCATCCATGGACACAGCACACAGCCAGCGCACGAAATCCACTGACAAAAGGGTACAAATCACCCCAGTGAGGGGGGAAAAAAAAGAAGAAAAAAAAAAAGTGATTTGAACAGGAAGATGAGTCGCAACAACAAAGGAAATGCAACAGTCCCTGAAGCACAAAGGAGAACGTCTTGACTCACCTATTGCGTTACCGTCCAATCTGGTGGAGCCTGTGAAGATCCTGAAAACATTGGAGAATGAGATGTGAAGCAGTGTGTCTACATAAGTGCACAGGAGGAGACCTGGAGGTAAATGAGTGGAGAAATAACAGATCCATACCTGTCCACAGCCACCACCACACTCTGGGAGCTCGTCTCACCAATGGACTCCTGAATGCTGGCAATCTGCTTACGGTCCACTGTTCCCCCAACTACAGAGAAAACCACATGGGAGTAGCTCTCCTGTCAGATCTTTAGTAGTACTATTCTGTTTGCGACGGACTGAAACGTTTCTTGCTGACCTAGACCCAGGTACTCGTCGTTGTTCTGCTCCTTGGTGCTGGTGATGAAGCCCTCTTTCCCCCGCACCGTCCCTGAGATGTAGCGCGCCTTCACCCCCGTACCAATCAGCTGAGCCAGCTCCAGCTGACTGATGCACTTCATGATCTGAGAAGGAGGAAAGAAAATGGTCATGAAAGGCCTAAGGAAGGAAAAAACAACTACTGCGGACTGCTAAACCAATCTGCACCTCTTATAAACACAAACTCCAATGTATTTTATTGGATAGAACAACACAAAGTGTTGTATAATTGCAAAGTGGCTGACAAAAATAAAGACCTCATAGAGTTTTTAGAGAGGATTAGAGCATAAGCTCTCATGAAGAGGCAAAGAGAGCATCAATCAGAAAAGCAACCAAGAGGCTCATGGTGATTTTCCATATCTGCAGCAGGTTAGCTGTTCAGGCTTGATGGAAAGATAAAGAAACTATTAAAGGTTCAGAATGGTCACCCTCGCTGCACGTTTTTCCTTCTTTCTCTCCTTGTCCATTTTCTGTCTAAATACAGCAAATAAATGCCATAAAAATCTTTTAAAAAAACTCATTATGATGCAAATTTTTGCAGTTAAGACTCATGTTATGTTTGATGACTGATCAATAAAGAAGATATATGAATAGAAGATGCTGCAACGTAGTCTGCTGAATGGTTCTGAAAGCTCTCTCAAACTAATGCAGACCTCATGCCAGGAGTTGCCCAGGTAGTTGCCATCTGTGTGTGCCACAGTGATCAGGGTCTTGATGGTGTCGATGTTCTTCTGCTTCATTTCTGCGATGCCGGAGCTGGCCGTCAGCAGGGTGAACCTGGCCAGAGCCTGAACGTAAGCATCCCTCTCCAGCTGTTCAGAAACAAAAACA
Organism: Girardinus metallicus; assembly: GCA_903067095.1. Classification (NCBI taxonomy): domain Eukaryota; kingdom Metazoa; phylum Chordata; class Actinopteri; order Cyprinodontiformes; family Poeciliidae; genus Girardinus; species Girardinus metallicus. Next base: position 64,691 of record CAEGAE010011221.1, on the reverse strand, counting down.
ACGTTTTTTTTGGCAATTTTTGTGTATTCTCGTCGTTTAAGTACAAAACATTTACCTAAAATTCCAGAGAGCCATTTAACTAAACAAAATCTTGAATATTTAAATAGAACACGTTTCATACTGAGACCAATTATTTGATGATCATGGCTAGCAACTAATGAACAACCAAAATCCAGTTTTTCAGCAAATAATGCATTACAAAACACCAATGAAAATAATATAGAAATGTTGAGCAGATAATCACTGACGGTCTACAAAGACCACAGAAGGTCATTGCTAACTAAGAAAGCTGTTCAGATAGTGTTGGCAGAAAATTGAGTGAAAAGAAAAAAATGCAAGACAAAGAGCAAAAAAGTGGCAATTACAAGTTTTATTCTGGAAATTCCCACTAAAAACATCAATATAAATAGAAATAAGAGTGTTATAAACTGATGTATGACTGTTATGTTTTGGATTTGAATTTTTGAAATAAATATAAACTTTTGTAATAATTCATTATGATGAATCTTAATTTTGGATTAAAGAGAGCTTTGATGCAATTATAAACTGTGAAATTATTCCAATTACATTTGTTTGTGTGTGTTTTCAACATTAAAGCAAAAAAAAAAAAAAAAAAAAAATTATTTGACAAAACCTACAAAATTGCTCTCTAGCAAATGATAGATGATGGTTTTAATATAAATGCAACTCAAAATAAAAATTAAAAAAATTAACTTTTATTATAAACATAAAGGTTAGAAACTCAAAGATGTTTCCAAACTCAATTTATGCAGACATGAAAAGAAATGAAATCCAGTTGTATAAATTTCCAGACTGCGTAAGAAGCCTGTGCCGCAGTGATCCAGGGTGCCGTACCTGTATGGAAAAGATGCATGCTATCCTGATGGCGCAGCGTATTCCTTCGAGACACAGCGAGGCCACTTCAGTGTCGTCACAGTCCTGCAGGCCGACGCTGAAGGCAGCCAGGAATGGCGTCCACGCCAGCTGAGAAGCGTCACACACAGATGAGGCTTCTACACTGGATTTAGCCATCTATATTCCCAGCGGGGTGTGTGGAAGCTCAGGTGAAATACCTTGAACATGGGCCTGACGTGCTCCAGATGCGTGGCGCTGGTGAAGGGGGCCTGGACGTGGCTGACGGCCTCCATCAGAGCTTTTGCCGTCTTGGCCATCTGCTCCATTTCCAAGTTGTAGAGCAGACGCCTCTGCTTCTCGCTGGCCACACCTGCACACAATTCAGATTCAGACATCAATTCAGCACAGACCAGCAGGGATAACATGTCGTCTGTCGATATGAGGGGCAGACTCACTTTGCTTGTTGGACTTCATGGTGAGCTCTTTCGTTTCCTTCATGGCAATCTTCTTCCCTGCGATCTCATCGTATATGGCTGAGAGATACTCCTCAGGCAGGTCTTTGCTGTCATTGATGCCTCGGTTCATCTTGATGTACTGCTCTTTTGTCATTTTATTCTTCACCTTTGCAGATTATAGCAATAAAATAAGTGCACGGTTCACTGATATTTAAAGGGACAGCTGTTGTCTAAACACCAAAACCCTGCAGCTTCCTTGAGGTGGATGTCTTACCTGCGGGCTGTGGAGGTCTGTTGTCAACATGATGATTGAGTAGGCGAGAACATATGCCGTGTCTGCACTGGCAAAGAGAGTTTGTCTGGAGCAATAAAAACAAAACGAGAATAACGGGTGAGCAGGATAAACCACCTGCAAAAAGTAATCACATCCTTGAACTTCTATGGTTTCCTTTCTGTTTTGTAAAAAAATAAAATAAGCAAATTAAACTCACCCCTGATTGCATTCCAGGTATCTTGCTGCAAATTTCTCCATAAGCCGGTCGATCTTCTGGGCCTCGCCGGGGAGCCGGAAGCCCTCCAGGAACATCCTTAGAGCGGAAACAAAGTCTTTGCCCTGGAAGTCCATTTGATCCACGTAGGCGTACATGACCTCTTTATTGAAACGGTCGTTATCGCCGAGGAATTCACCCACCTGAGTCTAAACAGAGCAACGACACAGAGGTCAGGCTGCACTTCGCATCATTTCGCAAATGTGCATTATACCTGCACATTTACACACAGTGCTCAGGTCTGCCACTGTGACCCCGCAGAGTGAAACACAAGCTGTCTTAATGATTAGCAAAAAGTAGCAAATCAGGGCAGATTGTTTTTATTTGAGGCAGTAATTAATGCAGTTATTAATGCTGCACTAATTAGCTCATCATGGTGCCAAACAAAGGTTTTGCAATACAAAATGAGTTCAGTTACAGTCATTATATTAAATTACTTTTAATACTGATTTACATATATACAATCACAATTTAATTACATCAATTTTAATCTATGTTTATACATTAACCTATTTTTAAAAGTTTTTTACCTAATGTAGGCAGCATATGAGCTTCATTGTGTTTTGTCTAGAATCAAAATAAAGGTAGCTGGAGACTCGCAACATATTTTTATGTAATTTTAGGCAGAAAACAACAATATTCAGCTGAAATGGCAATAAAGTATTTTGTGATTACATATCTGTTACAGCTTTCACTATTAATATAATTGTTGTTGAAATCTGCAGAGTACAAATTTAACGTAACATAAAATTATGATTTTGTTTGTACATATATACATTCATGCTATTTTATTTGACTAGCTTGTAAGTTTTTAATGCACGAAAAATTGTTCTTGCATTGTTATGATCATTAACAAGATGATAATATAACATAATCTGAAAAAAAAAATGGACTAATATGTCTCTCAGCGGTGATGCATTTTTGAGAATTGGTCTGGTCAATAAGCTATTTCTGCAACAAATTGTATTATTTTGAAAGTATTCTAGTGCCTACTTAACTTTACTTTTTAATTTTGTCTAAAATGCATTGTTTTTTTACCGAGTCAAGCCTCTCCTCCTGGTGCAAGAACTGTGCAAGATCCTCTGGGGTTGTACCCAGCATGCCTTGCTCTTGAAGGTACTGGATTCCTCTCTTTGGTTTCTTGTTGAACCTGAGGAAAACACAAACATGTAAAGCTAAACTTAACTACGGTTAACTCGTTCCATGTTCATCAGAATAAAGTTGGAAATTCACTGGACTCACAGGTCAATCCCCTGTTCGATGATCTCTTTCTGCTGCTTGAGAACTTCAAACTGTTCGGGGTTGTCGGTGCCGGACATTTGTGTGCTGTAGCTACCGATGCCAGACGAGGCCGTGGAGTCCAGGGAGTTGATGCTGCCGTAGCGGTTTATGCTCTCCGTGGCCTTGGTCTCTGAGCTGTCCTGCTCTGAAGGTTTCTCCTGGCCTGAAGAATAAAAATAAAAGAAAATAAAACCAATGATTTAGAAAACAATAACTATTGTTTTGTTGAGGAATGTCTGAATCTGACCAAGCTTTAGGCCAAAAAATCTCCTCTGACAAACAGAACAGTGCAGAGCTTGAAAAAAAAAAAAATAAAATATCAAGGTGGAAATAATTTAAAAAGGTGAGTGGAAGGCCGCTTGAAAGAACAGACAGATTGAGGAAGAACTGATGACTAAAGTGCTGGATGAAGGAACAGGCAAACATGAATGAAAAATTGAACTGGTGGATGGACGGACGGTTGGTTAAATGGATGGACGATCGATTTGCCAGATGGACCTCAATAAAATGTAATTATTTATCCATTTTCTTTTTTTGTATACTACACATTTCCTGACAGTGTAGGAACCCTGAACACATGACTACAGCCTAATAACTCCCAAAAACACACACCTACCCACGCAAACACATAAAAGCTGTAATGCAAAGCAGCATTTGGGCTCTGGATGTTCTCTAAAACACTGCAGGCAGCAAAAAAGGGGGAAGAAATGTGAGCTGAAGGTCAAGAGAGTTGGTTTATTAATCCATGAGAAAGGAGCTCAAGGATACGCTGCTGCTGCTGGAACAGGTTCACCCTGTAACCCAGGCTGGGTCCAACTGAGGCGTCTGATTACCTAACGGAAACTCTTTAAAACATTCAGGACAGCCTCGCAGACATGTTGGCACACCTCGATGTTTGCCATTCTTAAAACACGAACAACACAGCAAAAGAAAAAGGGTATCGGGACGCCAGCTGTCTGTAGCAACTAGATGTGTTTCTATTAAATATTTGAATCCATTCAGAGCGTAAAGCTATGCTGAATGTAACCTGGTTTGGATGTTACTTCAGGTCTCAACAGTTTAAGTCAGACCAAACGTGGTTCTGGTTACAGCGTAACCTAAACCACTCAAGTTATATAACAGAACCAGACATAGCCTTGTATCTGGTTTCAGAGTTTACCGTGGTTGTAAAGAAATTCTCGATTTCAAACAATTACTATTTCTTATCCTCAGACTGTCCTGGTGTTATGAGACCAGGTGAGAGAAATGCTCTCATTGTCTACTAGAGGAAAACTCTCACAGATCCCTGTAACTTACTAAAATAATCAAACGGCTTTTTAAGGCTGCATAGGAACCCTGTCTTTGGGTCTGTGTTGTGATGTTTGACAGCAGAGATTATCCCAGTATAGATACACTCTGAGTTATTCTGGAGTGAGGCATGCTGAATGTCATATTAAAAGCTGCTGACGGACTGTCATGCTGAAACAGGCCTTACTGAGACAATGGGAAACTACCTAAATCACAATCACAAAGGGTTTAAATAGGAGCTATTTTAACACACATTCTACTAAACACTCACTACTGTTCCAGTTTTACCTGCTCTTGCTTTGAAGTTATTCAGAAACATGAGAGTAAAGACAAGAAACCATTACAAGCAAGAACCTGGAATGCTGCTATAATAGAATTCAGTCTAAAATGTAAAACTTTCTAACCTCTACCAACACTGCCAGCAAATTCAACATGCAGGATTTTAATGTGAGCTGCTGTTTGTATACTAATGAGCTGTCGTGGGTTTTTGGCAGAGTAATATCCCTGACAGTCAACAAAGCTGCCTCTGCTGCTTGGCTCTGACAGCTTAGCCCCAGGCTGGCCTGTGGATACTTCCAGAGGCTTAAGGGATATCTTTTCAGTCCTTTCTCAGAGTTTCAGCTTCATCTTAGTTCGGGTTCCTCCTTCAGCTAACGACAAATCCTCCTCTGTGCACAAGACCCAGCGGCCCGTCTCGCAGATTGGTGCTTCATCACAGTTCGGTGAAAGGTATTGCTCTTTTTTAGGGTCTGAACCTTCTGGATTAGCCTCTATGTGCTGAAGCATTATCTCACCGCCTCCTGCGACTGGAACTGAGCCAATGAGTGCTCGCTTTTCCTCTTCTTTCCTTCTTTCCAGTGGTCAATCCTACAGCTGACTGCGGCTATGCTGAAGGGTACAAGCCTTATCTCAAACTCCTGTTAGACTCTGAGGGGAACTGAGATCGATCCAGATAGATTACGGCTAAAATCTGCTTTGCACCTTCCCTGTTTTACAGTCTACTGCAGGAAAGGAAGCAATATGGAGGGTTCTGCTCAATGTGAGCCAACTATAGCATTACAGTGAGAATTGTTTAAGCCTTTATTAAGGTTATAAACAATCAAACTGCGTCTGACAAGCCTAGATTCAGAACCGTATTATGTACCAACTACATACTGTAGTTACAATTATCAGCTTTTTTTCACTGTAGCCAAACCTTTAAATCCTCAGGAATTAATAGATTTGCACATCCTTCCATGCATGTATACTGCCACAAAAATACTTAATCCCTTTCACTGTGCCAGTAGCTGCAGACGCAGCACACACGCATCAAGCTTCAGTCACTACAGTAGCTTCTCCTCACCTGGAGGGGGTTGGTTCCAGTGTCTGCTAAAAGTATTACCGGAGCTGAAATGCTATAAGCATTTTGGATCCATTGTTAAAGCAAAGTGATGGTACATGCAGCTCAGTTTGCAACACATTTGCAATACATTGTGCAAAGTTTCCTACAGCAAACTCAGTGTTTATATTTGAAAGACCATAGATCTTTAACATAGATCACACTCCCATGTCTAGCCTGTTAGAGACAGGATTTCTGACATTATTGCATCTGCAAGCTGATAATTAAAATGATCAAACCAAACAAAAAACAGTCACAAACTTCCTCGTGCTTTGGGTTTCACTGCAGCCAGTATCTCATAAATGACTCACCTAGGCTGGTCTGGGAATTGGGGTTGACGTACTGGTCTTTGCTCCATTCGACCATACATTTTAGGATGGACACTAGACATTCAAGGCCTTTCTTTCTCAGAGTCAGCTCCTGGACAAGAATATAAAACACATTAAACAAACAATCAGTAAAACTTTTCATGCCGTCTTAGTGGAATGGTTTGGGAATAAATTATGGTTCTGCTAAAAGGCTGGAAATAGTTAATATCTTTCCTTGATGTAACCAACTCTGTTTGTCGCTTCATTTAGTGCAAATTCTGATTTGCACTAAAGTATTAGACCAACTAATACTGCTGATTAGTTGGTCTTGGAGGTTGAAGTCGAATGGCTAGTCTGAGAACGGCTAAAACCTGAAAAACCTCAGAGGGTTTTTGCACCACAGATGATGTTTCTGGGAAACTAAGAATCAAACATTTAACCCTTTTTCAACTACCAGATAGAAAAAGTAGACAGTGTAAAAATCAATAACACTGTGTTGACGTGGTATTTTGGATGTCTACTTTGGTAGTTTAAACTCAGTTGCTCTAAGTTTGAACTGTTTACAAGTTCAGTTCTCAGTCTGTTTCACAAGGAAGCCTAAGGGTGGGGCAACGCCTCTGACCTACTTTTAACGTCTAAATAATTGTCAACTTCTGTGTAAATAACTTCCAAATTACAGACATGATGAAGTTTTATAGGTTCAAATAAACCACTGTGGCATTTTTGAGATTTATAGATGTCAATTTTGGTCTTGGTCCCTGTAACTTGTCAGCTTCCCTCTTAAACAAAGAGTGTTGTGTGTTGTAGGTGCAATATTAACTGTTTACAACCTTTTAACAGTACCTTACTTCATAAATCCCGAACTATCCCTGTAAAACAGGCACAGAATAGATGAAGAACATGAGGAAAATAAAAATTCACCTGTTGGGGTGTTGTGCCGAGCTCGTGGCCTCCACGCCCCTGGGCTATTTTAGAGAGGTCGTTGACCAAGCGCTCAAATATATTAGCAGCATTCAAGTCACAGTCGTAGTTCACATAGATGTCCACCACACTCTGGGCATCTGAGCAGGACAGAAGAGAGGAGTTTGATTACAGTTTTCATTCACAAAGCCTTAGGAAATCATAGAGACGACTTATAAAGTTGTATGCTCAAAGAATTGGTTTTGAAACCATAAAACAATGATGGTGTAATTCTTGGTATAAAAAAGTCTAATATTCTGCTCATTATGCACTAACATTTTTTAATACAAGTAAAATGAATTTCTGCTTCTACACCTAAGTACATATCAAAAAGGAAACAAATCAACAAATGCTATAAACAACAAACGTTACACAGTTGTAAAACAGCTTATTTTAATATAGCATCAAAAATAATTGTTTCTTTTCCACTTTAAAGAAAAGAAATTCAATAACATGACTTTTCGGTGTTTTTTTGTAAGCTAATAAAGCAAGATGATCTCACTCAGACCCAAGCCTACTACTGTCTTTCAAAAGTACTTAATTTTCAAAAGTTAATTTAATTACATATCACGTCAATATTACTCTAGTGTTGCAGTAGAAAAATAAAGGAAAAAAAAGAAAAAAGCAGAGCAAACCTGCACATATTCTGGTGAGTGTTTGGATGACCATCCACTTGTGGTCATAAGAGCTTGTGGACGTCTCAAGTATGTAAAGGAAAATCTCTTTGAAGAACACCTGCAAAGAGAGTTTACTGCATTTCCATCGAGAACCAGGCAAAAGGAGTTATCGCAACTCCGCAACAAAAAACAAGAGCAGCCGACAGTTCAGGGATCCTGGAAGCAGGAAGGCGAGTTACTTTGGCCGAGATGAAAAAAGAACAGATAGAAATGCTCACTTCATGTCCTAAATGAATTTAGAAATACTGCTAATTTTTCTTGTGTGGGTTTTTTTTTTATTATTCGTTTTATTAAGTATTCACTTTTAAGTTTTCCAACAAGGCAACTGAAGAAATGCTTTTCCCCTTTGGGCACTGACTTGTTTTTCAGGCAAGGACAAAAAATGGCCAAGAGCAAGAAACCAATCTTCTTTTTTCTACTGTTTCCAACAAAATCTTTTTTGATCATTAAGTTATACTTCAATGAATAAAAACAATCTTAGCATATCAATAATTATGCATTTGTAAGGGAGTTGAAAAAAAGCCTTATATTTAATAATTCATATTTTGTCCATATGACTGGATTTTTAGGTCTTTAGTTAATGCTTGTTTTATTGCCTTGAGTTAGGCATTTTATATTCCATGTGAAAATTTGCACATAGAACATCATACAAATGACTAATTTACAACTTTGTCTTTCAAATACTATTGAGTTTGTTGGACTCAAGTTTACTACTTGGAGTTCCATAAATTAAAGCTTTGGTTTAGGGAAATTCAACTGTCTCCTGCCAAAGAAGGTGTTTGTTTCTTTCTTTGGCAACTCAATTAACAAAGGACGGTGGAATTTAATTATATGCTTTGTTTTTTTGGCACTAGTTGCCTTTATTGACAATTACCAGACAGAAAAGAGGCAGAGAGAAAAAGCGGGCAATGCATGCAGCAAATGTCTCAAGAGCAGGAAACCGATCTTTTGGCTGAATTTAAGTTTACTCAGTGTACTTATCTAGCAAGATTTTTTTTATTTTATTTTACACAGACAATAAGCTTGCTATGTAAGCTGTCAGTAGAGCTTGCAATAAAAAGAAAACTTTGCTAAATAGACAAATGCAAACATTTTACCTCGATTTGCATCTTGAGGTGGGTCTTAAAGTGGGAGAGCAGGGTAAGGAAGATGGAGAGAGAGAGCTCAAAGACTTCAGGCACAGAGGAGACGCCGTTCTTGGACAGCGCCACGCACAAATACTGCTTGATGGCGTTTATGAACATCTCGTTGGTCTTGAAGATGGGCCCGGCATTCTGCAGGATGGACAGCAGAAGCTGCAGAGACAACACCTTCGATCGCAGCTCGTGGGACCTGAGGCAGTCACATGAAGACAATTTGTTAGTCTTTATATTTATTTGAACGACTTTGAAACTCAAAATGGTTAGCAGAATAAAAATGTACATTCAGAAGGTTATGCAACTGCTTAGTTTGTAGTAATCTGAGTCAGTTTAACGTGTAGGTCAGATGATTCAGCTGCGCTCCATGAGATGTTGCTTCGGATGATGTTTTATAACCTAAATCTACTTTAAGATTCTCCACAGCTTCATCCCCAATGTTTCTACTGCGTTCTTTGGTCTTTGTGACGGAAAACAATGTCCTTGAAAAGAATTTACAACTAATTAGATGGAGAGAACTCATGAGGATGTGTGTCTGCAGCAGAGAGTGAAAAATCATCAGCAGGATTAAAAGAAAATGCTCTGGGGGTCACAGTCACAGATCGTCTGCATGCACAACCTCCATCTGTCTGCAAAGCTCTACTCTATATAAAAGGCTCTGAGAAAGAAACAACCGAATTTCCACAAATAACATAGATTCAGCTAATTTATATGCTGACTTTAAATGCTCCTTTGCGATGCTTTCCTTTCTTTGTCGGCTTTCCATTTTTGGAAAGCAGTAGAAGAGGAGGATTTAAGTGCCAAAACAATAACATCCTTTTACTTTTTAAGCAATTTCTTAGATGAGATCCAACTTCTAATGATTGCACGCAATTTATTGCCAAGAAATGCTTTCTATAATTGATTTTTAGTAGAAAAGAAATGAAAAATAGTTAAAAAAAGAAGCCCTCTTGTAGAGCAGTAAGGACTGAAATCTTATAAGAGAGGCTTTTACAGCATTTATGTTGGTATGTAGTAATGGAAAGCATCTGTAATGTTTAAAAAAAATAAAAAATAGATGCAACCTTCAGATTCTCGCTATGAATTTAGTCGCCAAACAGCCTTGGAAATGAAAATCCATTTGGACAACAAAGCAGAAAAGCTAATTTACTCTTTAATAAAAGTAAATTGGATGAGCTCTTATTGAAAGGTGGGATATGGCAGCATTTACAGGTGAGAACAGAAGCTCAGATGTGTCAAGGATGATTGTAGACACGGATCCAAAGTCATTTGCACTAGTTAAGATGTAGACACTTCACATGTTCAGTGTGCATCAAGTTGTTCAGGTGTGGCAGAGTGAAATATCTGGCAAATAAACCATTTTAGGAGAGCAAAAATTTCAGTCTGATCCAAACACAGCATGTCAGCCTTCGCGAAGCGCTCCATTATACCAGAACTGAATCCGAAGCCATTCGAAAAGCAGCTTGGTAACATTTCTTTGACAAAGATTTGTTGAAACTAAGAATAAACTGGTTGGAAAACAGTAAACAAATAAGAGAGAGTCAGAATGCAGTTTTAGGTAGAAGCCTGAGGCAGAAAATCAGTACAATCACATTTCCTCTGAGTGAAGCGTGGTCAGGGGCATATTAAATTGGAGCAAAAAAAAAAAAAAAAATCATTCATTTTGCATTTGTGGTGCTTTGAAAAGTAAAGAGGAAGGATGAAAAGGGATCCAGTGTTTCATGATACAAGGAAGTGATTCAGAAAATTCTGATTGATGTCTCATTGCCTCCATAACCAATGAAAAAACATCACAATCGGAGCGATCCTCATTTTAAACCATGAGTCATGATGTCTGTAGTCAGACCTGCAGCTTAGAGGAAGGATAAAAAATAAAAAAAACACGAGGCATTAAAAGCACTTTTCATGAATCCTACGCCAAGAGTAAAAATCACAAATAGTCCAACTCTCAGGTTTTAAGCAATTTAGAGTAAAACCTGGCAACTAGAAGTTAAATCCAACAGCTAAATGAACTGGGAGTCTCCATTAGATGCTGATTAATTAATTGGTTACACAAATTGAGAAAGTATAGAAGAGTAAAAGCACATCTAACAAAGCAAACTCTTCTAAGCTGTAGAAAATCCTTACAAGGATTGTTATCCTTAATTACGTAAAACAACAACAAAGTCTTACTTTGGATCAGGCGGTCCGTCTGATAGTGGTTTCATCGACAGTTTGCAGAGAGAGCGAAAGACAAGAAAGGCGTCCTTCTGGAGGATGTGGGAGAACTTGGCACCTGGCGGCTGGCCAGCTGTTGCTCCCGATTCCTAAAAGAGCAGAAAAACAAGCAACAAGTTAAAGAAATGTCTGGTTTTACAGCTTTTATCTTCCAGACTATTTGACATAAACAGTATGCGAATGTTAAAGCCTCAGAGAATAATAAGATTTGTTTGATCGTGATCACACCTCAGAGTAATTATGCTGACCTGCAGAGGTCGTTCAGAGCTGGATGACACAGCAAACACACACTACATTTCAAATCTTTAACATTTTTCACAATTTGCCTCATTAAAGCCACAAACTATTAACAGCAGTTCTCTTTTCGCAACTTTTCAATAAATGTTGAATTTTAGGTGGACACAGGTCACTGCTGGATTTATACTAGGATTAAATTACAAACAAATTCCCTTTAATAATTAGGCAACCTGTGATGGCAATTGGCTTCACCAAAATTATATTTAGGGACATCAGAGTTTTGGGAGCTAAATAGAAATGCAAGCCACACTTTTGTAATGACTCTATAGTTGCTAAAAACTGATATAAACTAAGTTTTCCTGGATTTAACACTTGTAATGTCTTAATTTATAAATGTATTATGACCTTCTACAGGACATGATGATGATAAGAAAACCTCAGTGCATTTTAGAAAAAAAAAAGAAAAAAAAAAATCGTAAAAGTCGTAAAAGTTCAGCAGTGAAGATGTTTGACTAGCAGCTTTTATTCCTTAGTACAGTGGTTCCCAAAGTGTGGGGCGCGCCCCCTGGGGGGGGCTCAATGCCATTGCAGGGGGGCACGCGGGAAGCGGTATGGATGAATGAAAAAAAAGAAAAAGTTACACAAAAGTGTTTCACTGTAAAGATGGTTTGTAGTGTGTTTTGTTGCAACCTGAAGTGTGAAATAAACTTCAGTGGAGTTTGCAAACAAAGTATGTGAATAGGTTTATGTCTGCTTGAATGATATGTGTGCCCAGCTGATTTCTTTTCTTCTGTTTTGGGGTGGATTTTATTGTAATCCATAGCGGGGCCCAAAAAATCTTTGGGAACCACTGGCTTATAGATACTTTCCTCAGAAAGAACTTTGCAAAAATAAGTCAGATTAGCTTTAGCACCAGTAGGGAGGGAAATGACAGACGTTTAGGACAACTGTAGCTCATACACGCCAACATAAAGCTGCTATATTTTAATGTCTAAATGCTGACAAAACTTCTGCATCATCTCTGACGCTGTAAGGACTCCTATGACATTTGTGAAGCCTTTGGCCTGAGCTGTTCGCAAGGGGTTTTCATAGGATTGGCATAGCAGAACGCAGTTGCTATAGTTGTCTGAGGCTAAAATATTAGGGAAAAATTCCCATGGGAACCATCTGTTATTACTGCAGGAAATATGAAGAATAGACATATAAAAACAAATCTGACCTTGAACCTGTCAGAAATTTGTTTCATGTTATGTCAATGCAGACAATATAGATCCATTCACGGACCAACAAATCAGTATTTTAAAAGAGTCTGCATCTTAGAAAACAATAAGGAATTATGAAGGTTTTGGATCATTTACAGCTAAACCGACATTTTAGCTTTCTGTTCTTGAATCAAGACAGATTTTTCCTTACATTTAGATTGACCCTTTTTGCCAAGCAGCAACAGCAACGTCTCACAGTGACTGGAGCCTCTGTAAGTCACTACAGACCCGACTTACAGAGACAACTGTCATGTCCAAGGCCCCTAAAATAGTCACTTGAAAGCAAGAAGTACACTTGTTATTTGTTGTTTTCTATGTGCCCATGCAGGATGTAAAGAGAAAGGAAGGTAGAAAAACATCTACCAAGAAATGCATCGGAGGGGGAAAAGTGTCCCCTGCCAGTTTAGAATTTCCCTGTCAATGTAACTAAATCGCTTTCTATTTAATGGGCGGCAAACATAAGGGAGAAGCCAGAGAAAGATACAAGGAAATGGGGCTGTCTATTGAAAAATGATACCTTGTTCTGCACTCCTCGCTGTACAGATGCTCCCTGTATCGCGGGAAGCAAGTGGACAGAGTCGAATACAGAGGCACGCTCAGGGCAGATGCTTAAAAAGCATCCAAGAGACAAGTCAATTTAATGTTCCCTCACTGCTGTAACTAAATAACTCCCCATTATATTGACAAAAAAAAGTGGAGAGAGAACAACAAGAATGATGACATGAAAAAAAAAAAACGGGTCACTGGAGACGGAGAAATCCTCTCAACCTCAATCGTGAGCTCTAGTATTTATTGGCGCTATCAGATGTGGATTAGAGGCAGATCACAGACTCGAATCGTTTTATCTCATTGAGTCACTGAGTGTTATTAAACCATCAGTGTCCTGGAAAAGCCTTCTTTCTCTCTCTTTTGACTCTTTCTGCTGACTAATTATATAGTCTAAAAGAGCGAGTCATGTCCAATAGGTTGTTGCTTCTAATCTGGAGGAAGAAAACGACTTAACACTAGGCAGCTCGAGATTTTAATTTCATATTGGCGGCTGCAACCCGATTGTTTTTCTCTTTTTTTTTTTTTTTTGCTTTTCCATAATTTACATTATAGGGGTTAGAGCAGTGTTTCTTATCTGGTCCTCATCGACGACTGCCCTGCATATTTTACATGTGTCGCTGTTGCAAAACATCCGATTCAAATGATTGTATGACCTCCGCATGCCGTCAAGTGCTTCAGAAGCCTGTTAATCACCTACTTATTCAAGTTACCTGTGTGGCAGAAGGGGAACATCTAAAACATGCAGAGAAGTGGTCCCTGAGGACTGGAGCTGAGGAACACGGGGTTCCACATGGACCCAAACCAGTGATAACAAAAGGATTATGTTGGATTTGTCGAATAAAACGTCTTGCTTTTCATAATCCAGTCATTACAAACACATGTTTCAGATTTCTTGTGGGCCAAAGCTGATAATTGTTATGTAATGACATTTGGGTGTTTTGGTTTTGATCACCTCTGAGTTTGTTGTTGTTGCTACAATGGTCCTGCCACATTTAGTTCATTTCTCTGTGTTTGTTTATGCTGGTAATGTCTTGCCGTATTTGTTCTTCCCTTTAGCTTGAGTTTCTTACTTCTTTAGTGTATTCTGCTCTTTCTGTATTTATAATTTATTCTCTTAGGTCAGCATTAATCTTTTTGCCTTCCTTCACTTCCTCGGCTGCCATTGCTGTGACTGCAGGCAGATGATTCTAAATTAGCGCATTCAGCTTCTCTAATTGACCCAGTTGAAATTCGCCTGGACAAATCTAGCTTAATGGGAGAAATCCCAGATGGAGCACTTGAGGGGAGATGAGAATCGAGTGAAATCGCGTATGGAGCCGAGGCTAAGAACAGGAACGAGCTGCAAAGTATCGAAAACAAGGAAGGAGAAGCACATGAAGAAGAGAAGAAATGCTGCCAATTTTCCCCTCTGACTTTATTTTGAATGGTTCAGAATGAATGTCATACCTAATTTTTCCTTGCACCTTAAACTTTTTCACAGAGAATTGAGTGAGAAATGATTTAAGTGTTTCTCGCTCAAAAATACCCCAGCTGCCAGTTTGTTCTCAGAGGCATTAAAAGAATTGTTCAGAAATTATGGATTCAATATTCTAAATAGAAACCAAATCGCTGATTGCATTTCAGTGTTGTTCTCTTAGGGTGAGAAATTATTCCACAGGGTGCTATACTCATTGTGTTTGTTTTATTACCTTAAACCAAGCCTTCTGTGAGAGATTATTATTTGCATGATCTTGTAGAACTATGTCGACAGATCTTTAAATTGGAAAGAAAAAAAAAGTGATTGCGATAACCCTACAAGAGCCTTTCATTAGTATTCACAGTTACGTGCATTTATTGGCACACTCTGTACAAAACGGCTCTCTTTTCCTCGAAACTCTCAGAAGATGTTGTTTCAGGAGGATTCATGGCACTGTTAGGCTCTCTGATGTGTTTGTTCAAGTTTGGAATCAATAAAGCAAACACATTCACTGTATAGTCGTGATTTTTATTAGAGAGCAGCAGAGCACGACTGCAGTGCAGTATGCTTACCGAGATTAAAGACGCCCAATCCAGCAGTCAGTGTTTGCACGTCTGCAACACACGAGCAGAGGTGCAAGAAAAGCTGACATGTTTCAGAACCACATGGTGCGGATTATGAGGACCAGAGGACTGCAAAAGACAACTTAGGTTTCTTTTGAGTAAATCGGAGAGAAATGGGGGAAGGCAGAAATCTGCGAACAAACTGTTAGAAAGTTTGTTCTGTACGAAGATTCAAATTTTATTTGCGAAGCTACTCTTGCCGTTCTCTCTTCATATCCAACACGCTACGTTCTCAGAAATTTCCAGTATTATCATCAACTTGTTCTGAGTTAGCTTAAAAAAATGGTGAAAGCAAAACCACTGAGGGAGTTTAAACTCGTTTTAAATGTTGTCCATAATCAAACAACTGGAAGAAAACTGCTTTGATTACAATTTTTGTTTGTTTACTTTTGCAATCATCTTCAATGTTTTGTAATGCGTGTTTTTATGCATTCGAGGTATTTCTGTGTGGTTTTGTGGAGCTGGTATTTTCACCAGGATGTTCTTAAAAGTGAGATTTTCATGGTCCTCCCTCGTTACCCACATATGGAAGACTCATCCAAATGAGAACGGAAGACTGTATCAAAAAAAGCAACGTAAATTACATAATTACACCAGGCTGTTACTAGAGAGGTGCAAAGTTAAACATGAAAGAGGTGTTTGAAAAGGAGAAAGGTAGAAGAAGTGAAAGTAAAGCGTGAAAGATAAGAAGAGGAGCGCACGCATTTAGTGGCGAGTTTGATATGGGCAGCATCCTTGAAAAAGGGAAGATTTTCTGTTGCTTATTACAATGTCCACTTAATAAGGATAAGGTTTCTCCTCTATGTTACGCATAGTTCAGGCACTGTGAGAAAATTATTATAAATTATTAGTTACAGAACTATACGGTTCTTAAAACAGTTGCTGAATGGTGGGACTGAATGAAACCATTTTAAGCATTTTAAGACCTTTGGACTGATCTAATGTTCAGATAAGTGTGAAAACACCATAAACATACTTTCTTTTTCTCGCCTTTTCCACAAAAGGAGGGGTTTGCCCACTGGCGGTGTTCGTTATAGAACCATCACTGCATGTTTTGCTCCGCTGGGAGCCACAGCCACGGCCATCCTCCAGACCTTTAAGACCGAGCCGTCTACCACCTTGGAAAAAACACACGCACACACACACTGCTCTCCTTCTCTGGCTCTGAACACAAAGAACAGCTGCCAGCTACCTCTGGACCCCTCTGGAGGAAACATGCATGTGTGTATGTGTGCGTGTACTTGTCTATCTCTCCTATTTAGGAACATTTCTGCCATATTTGCTAACCCTCTGAAGACCGGTGGGCCTTATGGAGACCAAAGCCTTGTTCTAATACAGTGGAGCTCCTTGTTGGGGTTTTTTGGTTTTTTAAAGGTTTGGTGTGAATTAGGTTTTGGTAAAGGTTAGGGTCAGAAGTAGACTAGTAATGGTTAGGGTTAGGGAAAATGCCTGGGTTATGTATAAATGGAAGTCAAGACTTCATGAGTCTTAATACAAACTTGCGTGCTGAGCGTGTGTGTATATGCTGTACCTACGTGTGTTTGCTGCGGTGTGTTTATCTCCGGGTGCTTAAGCATTCATGAGCTGCATGATTTGTGTGGTCGTATAAAGTTTATATGACTAAGGGCTCATTATTTCCTCTATATTTATTTACAATACCAAAATATTCATTGTTTATTTTTGAAAAAAAAAATGTATTCAAGCTTGAATGGAATTTAAAATGCAATGAAAAACAAAATCTGGGACAGACTTGGATTTTAAAAATACCTTCTGCAAACGTAAACATAAAGCTCTTTATTCGCTCCACACTTACTTTCTCCGGTGCATAATCAGCAGCTCATTTGTGTTTCTGCTTAATTTCCTCTTCAGTGTCTCACAGACGTACATAGAAGACAGGCTTTGCCTGTCAAAAAGGAACCTCAATTTCAAGAAACGACATTGACCAACCTTTGGATGCATAAAAATGTAAATGTATATAAACGTTCCGCAGCCTGAAAAAAAAAATACAAAAATGAAGAGAAAATATCAGTTTAGATGAAAACTGGCCCAAACAGAATGAGTTTCTCTCGGCGTTAAATAGATGTAAATCAGTATATGTGCATGAAGCAGAGCATGAACCAGGCTTTCCATTGCAGAGTGTGTGCGTGTGCTTGCTCAACAAATGTGTGTTGGCCTATAAACGCATTATAATCGGAAAGCGGCTGGTTCACAGAGCATTAGTGGTCTTACTGCACTTCCTGTCACTATAAGTCTTTATGGGGGGGCTGCTTTAGCTTGTCTAAATCAACTCAATATGCAATAGCCATTACCAGCAAACAGACAATGTGTGGCTGGGAGAGAAATTATCCAGTCAGCGACGGTGTCCAATCAAGGCCCGTTAAGAAGATTTGTGTTTTGCTCTGCAGACGAATAAAGGAGTTTAGAGAGATGTAGCTCCTGGTAACGACTGGTGCTGTTGGAAGTCGCATACTGCTAAACCATCAATAATGTGATAGTTTAGCTGCCAACATGAGGGGGTATGGACAAAAATCATACCTCTTTGTTAAGTAGGCGTCTGTGGCATTTGCATACATGTCTTTGTATTATGTTGCATATTAATTTAAGATTATTATGCATTTGCAATCGTGGGGTAAATACACCATCTTTTATTTCTAGGGTTTTATGTATCCAGAGATAATAAAAATGCCTTGGTCATGTTGTATCGCTACTTAACTCTAATCTCTATGCTGTCTTATTGCTTAAGCCAAAATAAATTATGGATGAAAAAACTGTATTTGAAGAACTAAATGGGTCATTTATGTTTCTACTGAAGATGAGTTAAAGTAGCAGCCGTGTATTAGTAAAAAAAAAAAAACAATTGACACTTGATTGGCTGATCATCAGAAATTGGGACCAAAGCAAGATTTCTGACAAGTCCTAACACAATCACAAGGCAGAACAGCAATTTTCTATCTTCAAGATTTTTACAAGAAAATTTTGTTACAACCTGATGTCCATTACGCTACGGTAGGATTATAAAATGTGATCGTCCCAAAATGAATGCCTTGAGGTCAGTCTGTGGATTGGTTAATAGCCAACATATTGCATTGACTAAGAAACTGTCAGTCAGAATTGTAATGCCGATGCATTATTATAACATACCATCTCTATGTTGTTTTGAATGCAATGCACTCCAGGAAGTTTTGGGGACTGTATTGTCCTAATTGTGGTCCAGCGTTGTTGTCTACTAAACAACAGCTATTTCTCTGTTTAAAAAAAAAAAAAAAGAAAAGCTGGCAGCCAAATATAGATTTAGAAATTTGTATTTCGTTTTTACCAAGATTCTTTCCCAGTTTTGCTTCATTTTGATTGTATAAATATTCAACATTGTGTATTTTCAAATGCTTAGAATTAGATTTAAGTTAAGATTTAGGCAAAGAGCATATTTTTTATATTATCCCCTAATATGTTAAAACATTAATTTGAAGGAGGGCGTACTTATTTTCCTCCTCTGACTGCGATAGAAGTAAGTGGACCTTTTTTTTTTTTGCAACTAAACAAGCCCACTTTTAGATTCTGTTACTAAGCAGATAGAATACATTTAAACAGAGGCATGGTGTTATTTCTTCCCCATTACGGTGTTACTAATTTGCTGATTCACATCTGAAAATATATAAAAAAATATATCAATGATATTTTCACACTCAAATTAAAGACCAAGGTTACTGGAAAGTTACCTCGTGTATTTGAATTTAGCTGCCTTTAATCACACACTCCAAAATAAAACCCAGTGCAGCAAAGGCAGAGGTCAAATATTTAATACATAGAGTGAAAATTCACCTCAGTAAACATAAAGTTGTTCTGTGTTGGAGAACATCAGCAAACAAATGGAATTGTGGAGACTGGTGAGGAATAAAGCTGAGAGGAAGCGAGAATGAAGCCGTTGTTGAGAGGAAGCCATAAAAAGTGGTTTTGCAGTTTTCCACCTGCATTAAATATGTGGGAGAAGGTGGCTTTTCCAAAAAGATATACTTTCTAGAGCTGCAAAGATGTGAGATATTCCAAGGAAGCATGAAAAGAAAAGAAAAAGGTGTTTACTTTATCTTCTTTGTCCACTTGTAAACACTGATGAATGGTGTGGAGGAGAAACGGCAATACAACAAAAAGTATCGGATAAAAGAGTGAAATCCGGGCTGCTTTACAGAGACTGTCAGGTAGTCTTTTTCTAGGACGGCCAATTAAAAATGCATACTCTTGCTTTTTCACAGAGCTGAAATTTCAGTGTTATGTGAGCACTGACCGCATAGAACTTCATAAGCCATCCCCAACATAATACCCCGACCTGCACGTGTGTGGGAGGGCGTGTGTTTGTGTGTGTCTGAGATGAGCAGTTGACTGTTAAAGACCCGAAAAGCCATGAATCAATACTGCTAATGAGAGTCTTAGAGCGCTGAGAGGAGGGATAGAAAACCTCTCGCCCTGTTCTTTTAATTTGTCTTTCCCACCTTCTTCTCCTCCCTCCTGTCCCACCTACTGTCACCGCCTCTCTCTTTCAGTGTGGCTCTCTTTGAGCTTCCTCCTCCTCCTCCACTCGTTTATCGCCCGCATCACGATGCCGCTTTCACTCCATCATCTTCCTCTTCCTCCCTTTCACTTCTTAAAGGTGTTAGGTGGCAGTGCGCTGCGTCGTCGTCTCCTATGCTCTGACAAATTAAATATTCCTTTAGAGCACTTTTTTGTGTCCGGCAGAGGAGACGGCTTGTGTTCTGCCTATTAAGAGCCACAAAAGTTGACATCGCTGCTCAGGAAATCACACACCTCAAACACCCGGAAGACAAACACAAGCAGTGGGTGGCTGTTTATGTACTATTGTGCAACTCTTGAGTTTCATTCATTTCTGTGGAAGCGCTTGCATGCAACACAACTCAATGGGCATAAGGCAATTTTGCTAGCTTTTCTTAATATGTCAAAAATCTCTACTTTAGCTAATGTATAACTTTATTGCACTAACTTATTGTTTAAAACTGTTTTATAAATGCCAAGAAATGAAAGCTGCAATTTACAGCATACAGTGCTGTGGAAAACTATTTGCCCCTTACAGACTCCTTTGACAAATTTAATGTTTTAGATTTTAGATATCAAAAATAATCTAAATAAATACAATCAAATTGTAATTTTCTTATTATAATTTTATTTATTAAATGAGAAAGATGATCCAAGCTGACATAGCCTAATATGAATAAATAATTCCCCCCTAAATATGATGGCTGGTATGTGACCATTGGCGACATCAAGCACGTAACATGCCAGTTATCGCATTGTCTTATAGTTGACAGTTTTTTTTTTTAGCATAAGTACCGTGTTCAAGGTCATACAACATCCAGAGTAAATTTCAGTTCAGGCTTTGACTACACCACGGAGAAACCTTCATTTCTGTTGTTTTTATTTGCTTTATTGTCTGAAGTCTTGATAGTGGCCGATGGTTAGCAACTCACAGTGTCCTCACACTTCTTATGTATCATTTGTATCCTTTTCCATTACTCTGTTGCAGTTTCTGTTTCCACCGTGACACCGAAATGCAGCAGCAGCAACTTTTGGTACTTAAAAGTAGTGATGTATTTTCACGTCCATCCAGTCAGTGTCGCTCGCTTAACCTAGCACAGTCGTGGGGAGTGGTGCCTGTCTGCAGTGGTCATTGGGCGAGAGGCGGGGTGCAACCTGGGCCGGTCTTGCATGCTTTGGTAACCCTACTGTTGTTTTGTTTTTAATACATCAGGCAAAAAAGAAGTTTTTTTTTAATAAATTCCCAACACAAAAACAAAGTCGAGCGAAAACTCACGAAGTACTCCCTCAGTTACATTGAAATAGGTGTCTTAAACTTAAATACAGGTTGTTAAGATTAAAGCATTTATCTTTACATCCATTACCAAGCTTAACTTCACCCAACAATGTCACTTGCTGACTAAGACACATCTCATATGAACAAGAAATAGTGAAGGGTTTAATACTGTAACATCTCATGCTGTATGGTCCTCTTACATTCATAAAACTAACTAAATCTCTTAGATGAAAAAAGACTAACAATGCGTTCTTAAATCTAACAATACTGTACAGGTATTTTGTCTCAGTGACCTTGAAAGATTGACGGCTTACCCAAGATCATGAATCAATAACTTGAGTTATTGATTTCGAGCTGCTGTCAGACGGTGCATCGTATAACTGTGGAGTCCAACATGTCCTGAGACTAAAATAACATTTTACGCACACAGAAATTTAGTTCTGGAAGCTTCTAAACATAATTTCTGCATGTTTTACTATTTAATATTTGCAAATTATAGTATTAAAGTGGGCCAAAGTCTTGAAATAAAAACTGTCCTTCCAACTGATGGATATACACTGAGAATAGTTTCATTATTGATAGACTTTCCTGAATTGCTTTCTTTACACATATGCATAAAAGTGATACAGACTGCCTTGCAAAAGTGTTCATACCAGTTGTCCACATTTTGCAATGCTGCAGTCACAAACTACAATGTATTTTGGGGGAGATTTGACTTAAAAGGTCAATACAAGTTTGATTTCTCTAAACTTCTGGAGCCTTCACAGAGCAGCTTGCATTACACTGAGATTAAATTACACACGAGGACTTTGTTTGCTTAATTTTCCTTTTGCATCACAAATATGTACTACTTTGTATTGGTATGTCACGTAAATCTTAAAAAAAATACATAAAGATTTGTTTTTTGTACGAAGGCAAGATCTGTATTTTTGCAAGGCGCTATGGAAATCTCAACAAGAACATTCAAAGACACTTTGGGCTCCACATCTTAGGAAAATATTCAAACTCTGCTGGCAAAGTCCTTCCTCGGAAAAACCGTCAAATAAAGAGGTTATCAACACACTGATTATAATAGAGAGGAAAAAGGGGGGAGGAGAAACGATAGTCGGGAGACTCGTTTTCCACGCAGAGGTGTTTGATGAAGGGCTGACTGAGCACCGCGCCGTTTAGAGTTATTAATATAACACAGACACCGTATCGATCCGTGACACAGGCGGAGTTTAGCTGTGGCAGATATGCTCTCTCTGATATAGATTTACATATGGCCCCTGTTCCCCCCGTATGGATTTAGTGGCAGAGCTCTGAGTGTTTCCAAGACTTTGACAGATTAGGCCTGTCTGACCTGGTGAGTTTGGAGAACAGATAGGATTAGGAGCGAAAAAATAAAAAATAAAAAGGACAAGGAGATTTATTTACTCCTTAATGACAGGAGGAGAGAGCACAGAAGACAGATGCCGCCGCTCCCAAACAGGGCCCCTGCACACGTGGCGAGCTAAGCAGACTGGACAGGTGTCAGCGGCACGGTGAAGCCTCGCTCCCAGAGAAGCTTTCACCCGGCAGAGCTGTCGGTGTTCGGTAAAAGTTCGAAATAATCTCTTCCAAACTCCCACAACGTGCGGGCCCGTTGATGCCATGCATCATCTCCTACAAGACATCTCCGAAAGAAGTTCTTAATATATGGTGATTATGACCCTGTTTGCATATAAATTCGCAATGATTGAAGCCCCACTTTGGACGAAGGAGATTTTAAGGGCATAGGGTTTCCTTTTTTTCTTCTTCTTCTTCCCTCCCACCCCTTTCCTCCCATCTTTGTCTTCAGTAAGAAGACGAAGAAGCGGATCCCACGGCTTAAATTTCCTGCCGCTTTTGCGCAGACCCACACAGACATAAGCACAAGCACAAAATGCGCAGCCTATCTTCTTTTCCCCCCACCCCCTGTAGAAGGCACGTGCAGGGGTCCAGGGATCACCCTGAATGCTTTGCCCCGCATTGTTGAACTGTTCCTTTCAGCGCATTAGAGGGGGGTGAGAGGCTCCTGCTCGCCAAAAGATGGGTCAGGCCCTTTCACTGCCAGCATCCTTCTTTCACCCAGGCCTCTGTCTCCCAGGGCAACTCTCTTTCTTGTCCTCTGCATGTGTGTATATCTCTGAAAGTGCCGGTGTGTGTGTTTGTGTATGCATGTATGCGTGTCTGTGTGCCGCAAAAGGCACAAGAGAAAGGGGAACATGAAAGGGAAAAGTAGGCTCGATGACTCTCTGCCAAACCTTCTCTGATTTCCTCGCCACAGCTAATCTGATTGGCTCTTGTGACGCTCCGGCGGTGAAAGGAGATGCAGGACTGGAGGAGGATAGTCGGAATTGGCTTGGAATATCTTGGATAAAGCAGGACTTTGGGTTGATTTGTGCCTATAGATCTCCGTCGGTCATCTATGGGCTGTGTGTCTGAGCAGCATGAATGTTGCTTAAGGTGCTTCGCATTTGTTTCCCTGTGCATGTGCGGCTTCGCGTCGCGTCAGACTGAAGGGGTGAAGGAAGCTTTAGATTTGCCGGGGGAATAAAAGAAAGAGAGGGATACCCAAGGAGGAGAACTATCTCCATTCACCCGATTTAGGATTATCAAGAAAAGCAGGGGAGAGGGTTGGAGGGGATGGAGGAGAGGGCTGCTGGAAAGAAAAGGAGGTAGAGAATAACAGAGTGAGAAAGTGATACACGGAATTAGAGATGTAGGAGGGGGGGAATTTTGAGGTTCAGAGAAGGGGAAAGGGAGGAGGGGCGTTAGGAATCTAAATCAGATTTATCAGCAGGAACATTTGCAATACGTGACTAGACAAAAATCCGAAACAGGTTCATCTTAATTACACTTTGGCCATTCACATTCCAAATCGGGGAATCAGTACTTCCCCGATTTCTCTAATTAGCTTCCAATTAGTCCAACTTTCTTTAGAAAACAAACAAAAAAAAAATACTAAAGGGAAACTGTTTTCCAAGGTTTTTTTTACAGTAATAAGGAAGCCTTTATTTAGCCAAAAGGTCCCGTTGATATGTAAAATAGAGGAATAAATGCGGAGCTTAAAAACAGAAACAGAATAAGTTAATGAAAAGTTAAGTTAAAATGTGGCAAGTGTTATGATGAATAAGAAAGATGGATCAAACCTCAACTTTGTTCATGTATATGTGCCTCTTAGTACTGTTTTAAGAAAAACCTTGAAAACATGAAGAGATGTAACTGTCTGATGGTTATAAATATTTTAAAATCTTTTCCAAAGAAGTGGAATAAAAGAGAGGGAGAAAGAGAGAAAAAGTAAATAAATCCCGAGTTCACCTTGGAAAACAAAACTGGCCAAAAAGGCTTACAAAAATAAGAGGCTAGATTTCCCTTTCTGGTTAAAGTGAATTCATATTCATATAAGGTCCCTCCTAAAGATTTGTACAAGGTGCAACAGTGAGTTGAACATTTGTACAGAAGGTAATGCAGAAGGTTAGAAGCATGCATATAATATTACTACAGTGCAACAAGGAAAGGTAGCAGCATTACACAATATTCTATCTGCCTGAAAATGGAAGAATTTTTACAAACAAATAAAAATCCAACCTTTTTAAAGATTTTTCGCCATGAATCACAAAGACTTCTTTTGTGTGTTTTTGTTGAGTTCTTCTGTTTTTCTGCTCTGCAGTCTTTTTTTTTTTTATCTGGATCTCTCTGAGTTTAAAATAACTTTTTTTTTCTTTTCGCTTTTGGCACGTTTTCAATACTTTCTGTCCAGTAATAAAACACATGATTTATGGCACATGATCGGTATCTGACACCAGCATCTCTAAAGCCTCGCTCAGACCCAGTCGTGCCATGCATCCTGGCTGAATAAGAGGCGAGACAAGTCTTTCCCACACCGTACATGGTGGGAGAAGTAAAGGAGACTGTGACTCAGCAGAGGTCAGTGTCAGCTCAAAGACACAGATGATTTTTATTCATAAAAAAACCTAGAAACGGCGGCGGTATCTGTCTGCTCCATGGCAGGTCTAAGCGCCTTTATCAGGCAGAGAAAGCTGCATAATGGTGAGTAAACATGCGCCTGACCCCTGATAAGCTCCTGCTTTGTGTTCAGTATGGAATATTTTCACAACATGGTGACTAAGGTTTGTACAATCAGCACCAAAAACATTCAAAACTAAGTTATTTACCTGTAATCCTTAGTGAACGTCGTCTTTGAATAATGAAAATTCCAAGAGCAGAGGTTGTGCAACTAATAATAATAATAATAATAAATATTAATCCTGTCTGTGGATCATTCCCTCGGATAGATGTTAATCATTTTAAAGTATCAGCAGCGGTGATCTGATATTAACATTGTTTAAAGAACATGTTTGTTTAGTTTTTTTTGAGACGTCCAGCTAAAAACGTCGCTGCTTGAAGGGGGTCGCATCAAGTCGGCGGATGTCCTTTCGGTGTGTGGTCAGACTACTAACTAATCCAGACGAAAGGGTTCCAAACCACCACCGGAGGTGATGTCAGTGAAACAGTTTTTATAATGTCTTCCGTGCGTTCACATCTACAACTTTACGCTGTCCTGACTTGGTCTGATTCCCCTTCCTGGATGTTAGTTTCAGCAGCAATTTATGACCTAGGAGGAAAGAATCCAGCGAATGCTTCACCTAACCTAACCTTCGGTTCTCCTGTCTACTGCACACTAAAATATGATTACAGGTGTACTACTGTTTTATGTTTTATTTTTCACAGATTTACCTGAAGATCACAAAGAAACTAAATATATAAGCCTTTTTTTTTTTAAGGTTCTTAGCACAAAATGAACCGTAACTGGAAACAATGATTGTCTTGTAAAAAGATTATTGAAAGGGTGAAGAAATAATTAAAATGGGGGACATAAAAATCATTAAATAACTTCTTGATAAACTGGAAATGTACTCTTAATAAGTTGAGTTGGATAAACTTTAATGAATTGAGTTGGATTTACTTAATTGGATTGAATTACTTGATGCCAGTTGAAGCAATTCAATTAAGTTGGTTCAACAAATTTTTTTCACAGACCAGTTTTTAGAAAAATTCCCACTAGTTGACTGACTTTTGTGCACAGAGCACATATGCGGATGCTTCTACCTCATTATCTAACAGCTTATCGAATAATCTTTCTAGTTGTTGGGCTTCTACAACAGTCTTTTCTCCTCTTCAGTGGCTTTCCACGAGACTTTGTAACCTGACAATAGGGATTTGCTCCCATTCAGTCAGAAGAGCTTTGAGGTTGAGTAACAATGTGTAGAAATACTGCCTAGTTTCCAGTGGGAACTCGTGTTTATTCTAAAGACATTCCTTGGACCTGAAATCCTTTAAATGATTCAAGCCAAATCTATATGGATTTGGTTTTGTATATGGAATCTCTCCAGGCTGTCTAAAATGTCTTTCATGCTGTACCTATGAAGCTGCCTTGAGGTGAAGCTGAAGATCTAAGCTCACATGCTGAAAAACACAATAATCACCCAAGGGCTATCTCCATAGGGTGGATGGTTGCTTGTCTTTTGGCACTTTTGCCATTTTGTACTTTTATGGTGTTGGTCATGGAGCTGACTGCAGTGGGGTACTTTACACAAATCACTACTTTATTTGTACTTCCTGGTTTGACAGTTTCCCGACAGCTGGCTTTTTTGTATCCACTCCAGGAAGTCTGAACTTCCTGTTAAATTCTAATTTAACAGGAGGAAACAGCTTATTTTTAGAGAATCTGACTCAGCATGCCATTTAGCAACTGAAAAGGCAAATCATACACACACAAATAAACACAATGATCCAGCTGTTCTCTCATGTCAAAAAAGTAAAAGGTTAATGACGGTAATAGCTCCTTTAGTGGTTTTATCTAGGACAGAAGCAAATAAGCTCTGAGACAGTTTTCAAGTCTGTAGGATGAAAGAGCAAACATACAGTTAGTTGTTGTAAAGGCTTAGAAATTAGGTTTGTCTAAGAGGGCTAAACACTGGACCAAGTGCCTGTAATCTACCAAACTGACTGTCTTTATCAGGATTTACAGAAGCATCTTAGTATCATCAGCGTAACAGCGGACATTTATCCCACATTGTCTGATAACTTGAAGCATATATGTAGCAGAAACAATTGGTCCAAGCACTGAGCCATGTGGTACTCCACAAGTAACCCCAGAGTGTGAAGAAGATTTATCATTCACATGAACAAACTGGAATCTGTCAGACAAATGAGATTTAAACCCCCCTAGTGCTGTTCCTTTGACACCTACAACGTCTGTGTCCAAAGCAGGACTGTGATCTAACATAACAAGTGCAGGCACAAGTCTGTTATCTGTGGTCAAGAGAATACTATCAACGACTTTCACTAGTTATATTTCGGTGCTGTGATAAGCTGTGAAATCTGACTTGAGTCTCTTCAAATAGGTCAATGCTGTTTAGATGCTACACCCTTGACAAATTCAGATCAATTCAAAATGGTTATTTATAACTGGGATATTATACATTGTTGGAACTCATATCACCCAAGTATCTTCAAAGAGTCATTATGGATGCTGATATTTTTGGGCAGTCAGGCTTGTAGTGAGTCTGAAGACATCTCTGATTGTCGCTGTATGACTGTCATGACATGCTAACAGAGCGATATCTACGCAGCAGAAACAATATTTTGCGTCAGTTGTTTTCAATGGCTGTTAATACACCTTATTTTTTTTTCTCAATAACTTTAGATAAGACAGGAAGATTAGATTTAGGTCTGTAATTTATTAATTCGAGAAGGTTGCTGAAGTAAAGGTTTAACTACAGCTAAAAACCTGTGGCATGTATCTGTTAATTGCACCTAAAATGGGTGCAGATAATCAAGGGAAACACTTAAAATACTTTGGTTAGGATTTGGCCTAACATACAAGTTAGAGGCTTAATTTAAGCTAACACATTCGAATCAAACGGATTAGCTGAAATGTTGATGACCCTTTACCTCTATAATTAATGAAAATATGGAATGAAATTGACAAATAAACAGTTATGACAATTGTTTAAATGAGAAATGGTGAAGGTGAAAACTGACCCAGACCCATAGTGGAGGTTAACAGATTTTAGGGTTTTGAATATTAATTACAGTCACGCAGTTCATGTACAGAAATAATTGAACAATCACTAACTGAAAGACTTTGCATCACAAGCAACACAAGGTTTTACTCTGAAAAAAACAACAACTTAATAGAAATAGAGCAGCAACGCAAGAGACACTGATGCACTGATGAAGAGAGTGGGAGAAGGATGAGTGGATAAAGCGACTGAAAGGTGAGGGTGGAAAAGAGTAGAGCGGATAACGGAAAAAGGAGGTGAGAAACAAATGAATAAATAAAAGAGACACGCTCGCCAATTCACCGGAAGAAAAGCGTAAGGATTAGGAGGTGTACAGATGCACAAAAAGAGAGTGGGAGAGAAAGAGAGATGAAGAAGAAAGGGGGGTGGGGGGAAGTAAGAGAAACAAAGACCTCACAGTGTTAGGAATGCTGCCGGGCATCCTCAGAGGAAAACAGAGCAGACTCCTTTGTAGTTTCAGAGGAAGCTCCGGGTCTTCATGGATGCACACATTAGCTGGTCCTTGAATTAGTGGCTCCCAGAGGTCCCTATTTTTCTCTTTGTGCCCCTGGTCTATCACTTACTCCATCTCTTTCAGCTTCTTAAAGCAATCTGTTTCCATTACTTTATCTCTCTGACTCCCTACCCTTCTCTCTCTATCTGTCAATCTCCACCTGTTTTTTACTCTTTTCCGCTCTCTTTCTCAATCTCCCACACAAACTTTATCTCTACCCTTCCTCACATAGAGAATAGAAAACTAAAATAGAAACATTTGCACACTCCACAAGATACACAAGCATGTGTGCAACCTACACATTTTCTCACTCTCACTCATATAATGCACAGTGGATTGTTTCTTTCTTTCTTGTTTTTAAGCTCTCACAGGGTTTGTCTCAAACTTGAACAAGTTTTCCAAACCTGGGTTCCTAAGCGGGTCCCCAGACACATCCACAGATTCAGTGTGATGCATCAGAGCATTTTCTTTTTTTTTTTTTTTTTTATGGTGGGAGGCTTTATCCCAAACTCATCTAATCCCCTAAAAACATAAAACGGACTTGATTTGGACTTTCTTTTTTATTTATTTAAGAATTTTGGGGGGGTTTCTTTGTCTTTTTGTATGTTCACTGTCTTACTTAGATAATTCAGAAAGTTTTTTATTTTTTAATTTTTCTTGTTAGTCTGGCAGGCCATCTTTTTTGAGGTTAACAAAGTTATCACTCCAGTATTTGGAACAGATGAGATACCTTCCAAACATATTCATGCACAAAATTGTAAAGTTGAAGAAAGATAAGAGCTTTAAAAAAATCGACAGGCAAAAATCAGAAAGTTGCAGCACATATTTTTGTTTAAATAAAAGTTTATCAACTTTCAAAGTGATTAGAGCTGCAAGAGTTGTGGATTTGTCCCTACCAGTTTTGCACATGTAGAGACTGCCATTTTTTTCTAACAGGTCTTTTCCTTCTTTATCCTATGTTTTAGCTTCATCCATCTTGCCATCAACTCCGACCAGCTTCCCTGTCCCTGGAGGACCAGCATCATGTTTATGGTGTCGGTCCTTCACCACAGGCAAATGTTTTGGATGCAGGCCACAACGTTCGGTGTTGGGTTTCATCTGACCATATCACCCTCTGCCATATGTTTGCTGTGTCTGCAAACTGGACTTCTTCTGGCTTCCTTTTTAACAATTCCTTGCTTCTTGCCACTCTCCCATAAAGGGCAGATTTGCCGAGTGCACAATAGTTGTCCACTCAACAGATTCTCTCGCCTTAAGTGTGGATCTTTGCAGTCCAATCCAACGTTACCATGGGCATCTTGGCTGCTTCTCTGACTAATGCTCTTTTAGCCGAATTGCTGCATTTTCAGACGACGGATTTAGCAGTGGTCAAAACTCTGGAAATTATTTTATTATCTAACCCTGCTTTAAAATTCTCCACAACTTTAACCCTGAGCAGTTTGCTGTGTTCCACGTGCTGTTAGTTCACTAACGTCCTCTAATAAAACTCTGATCCCTTCACAGAAAGTTTAGATCTATACCAAAGTTAAACTACATATGGATGGAGTCTATATTCTGGGTAAGGGACCTTTGAAGACAAACTGTAGCAATGACTTCTAAATATGGGTAAAAGTTGAAAAGGGTGAAAAAGCACACACACAGAATTGTAAAATAGCTTGAACTCAAAGTTTACCAATTATGCACTTCATTGTACTGGTTTATTAATACTTTTATATATTTTTTTTGTTTCTCTCTTCAACAAAGCTTATTTTGTTTGAACAACTTTGTGCTTCATGTATCCAGCTGAGTGCGCTAAGAATGCGTTTTCAGATCCCGACACTTTAAAAGGATGGTTTAGCTTCTTTGATGTGAAGCTGTGTGAGGTTCGTCCACATTCAGTGGATTGATTACTGCTGGCCGGCATGTCAGCAGTTTGTAGAAGCTGGTAGAGGTACCAGCAGGGAATCTAAGCAAAATAAATGTACTTTTCAAACCTGGGGTGTGCTGCAAGTTTTTATTCTTATGGCCTCCAAAAAAAGAGACATATATGTGGATGGATAGAAAGATTTGCTGCACACCCCGTGTTTGCGTGTGTGTGTGTGTATACTCTCAATATTCCCTTCGTATTTGAAAAAGTACAATTAATGTAATACTTTCCAACTCTTGCAACTCAATCTTTAATATTTTTTATTCAGTGAAAGCGCACGCTGTTTGAAGTACGCTACATTTGTAATGAGCCTCAAATTTGTACTACTGATTTATATTTTGGCAGCTTAATGTCAGCATCGCTGTGTGAGACTGTGTGTGCTTAGTCTAAAAGTACAATGCTGCGAATTGACTATGACTCACAGTTTCCCCCGGCCCAAAACAAAAACACCTACAATGAGGCAATAAAGGCCTCGTTATGGAAGAGAACATAAGAAGACAAAGTTATAGGAGAAGAACAATATAAAAATGATCTGGTCCTGTAGCTGTAAAAACTTGAAGTGGTTGTTTCCTCTTAGACCTTAGCGGAAAAGAGGACTTTTGCTCTGCTCCTCTTTCTAGAAATTGTTTGAACTTATTGAGAGGAGAGCTCTCAATAAGTTCTCAATAACTTATGAGGTGTACAAGGCTCATAAGTTACAGCATTTTAATCAGACTGAAGTCTAAACTGTGGCTGTGCTATTTCCTATGTGTTGTAGTGTTACTTGTATGGTTGGGCTGATTGTCCTGTCGCATGTGGACCAAACTTCAGCTTTTAAATAAATTACCTGAAGATTAACAAGTAAACGTCATGGACTTGTCTACTCAGATCTGTAATGTTTACTCTTTGTTCTTTCTTTTTTATTTTCCTTCGAGTGAATTTGGTGAGATTTTCACATAAAGGAAGCCTGGCAACTTTCTCACATGTTTTTCACTTGTAAATAAATGTTTTCATTTCAGAACGAATTCAAATTGTTTTGAAATGGCCGTATAATACTTCCAACACCTTATTCTCTGATGTCAGAACTGATATATTTCCTGTGTGACATTGTGTGTTGACACTCACCAGCAAAGTCCTGCGATTTGGAAAATTTGTTCTGCAAACCAGACGAATTTGGCCAATTTGGTGGATGTGCACATTACCGTAACTGGTTGCTTTTTATTGCAAAGGGAAGGCATATGGGACTGTGATTGTGTATTAATTGGTATTGAGATCATAGTTTGTACATTTCAGTTGCCTGGTGAACACATATTAGATGCAAACCAAAGCAGTGGGATTCAATGTGCATATCAGATTCACCACAAACAGATATGATGTCTTCTTTTGTTTTTGGAAAAACAACTCTCCTCTTATCCAGAATGCCTTTCTGTTCTAAACATGTATTGGACGTTTTAACCCCATTAATGGCCTTAACAGCCCTAATAGTGTAATTGGTCTGACACCAATTTATCAGAGCAATACTTCCAGGCCATATTCAGAATAAAAGAAGCATTTTATTCTACTGAAGCATTAAGGACTGTCATGTTCTAGATGCCTATGAATCTACACCAGGTGTGAGTTTGATATAGTTGCAACTTTTAATGTGCAGGACAGAAAATCATGGATGATCTATCAGTGTTGCTGCCAGACATGATGTGGTTTATTGTGCTTATTGTTCTCAACATACGACGCCTCCAAGATGCCACATACTTTCAAACCTTCACAATCTGCTTGGTCAGTGACAGGGATCCAACCGTTTAATTTTGCACCCATTAAACTTCCAGTTTCATCATTGCACAACAAATTACATTTTGCATCACTTAAATGATGGGTGACCTCACTTATTACTGTTTGATCGCAGACAGCTTTCTGTAAAGCCTGGCAACATGTTGCACAAAGACGGAGGATGTCAGAGACACTTGTTCAGGGCGAAGATGTTTTGCGCTTTGTGGATTTTTCTCAGGACAGCTGGCCTATTGAATGAAACCCTCTACACAAACCTCCAACCCGCCTCAGGCCCTCTTTCACCTCCTCTTGCTCTCATTTGCTCTTTTGGCTGCATCCCTCTCTCCCCCCGCCATTCAACACCCCCTGGCACTGGGACAGGACGCAAGAAAGGGATGGGATGAAGGGAATGGGGGGGAGGTGTTTGTTTGCATGTGTGTGTGTGCATGTGTTTTGGTCGGGTTGGGGGGGAGAGTTTAGAGAAAGAAAGTGATTCAGTTGCACCTATAGTGAATGCTGAGGGCCAGCGGGCAGTTAAGGAGGGGCTACAGGCTGAAAGTGTGAAGTGAGAGCCACTGAGCTGGAACAGTAGCCGATAAGGGCACACTCGATCTGATGAAAAGCTCCCTGTTGAGTTATCAGTCTATAAAGGCTTGAGGGTGGGGGGCTGTTTGTATGGTTGTTGACTGCTTTTGTGCACACAATTGTCTGTTTTTTTTTGTGTTTCTTACCAGACACTCTTGCAGGTTTACATGTCCATTTCCGCTTGCGATATGACATAGTTCCCTATGACGTAATTAGTTTCTTTCCCTACACTCCCTTATGCCTATGTGTGAGTCGCTTTGTAGCTTCTGTCACTCGCCAAAATCTCAGCAGTTGTGTGGCTTCCCAATATCTCTGCGCACGTCCGTCAAACGAGTCCTTGTGCGCCGGGCCTCCTCCGCATCTGTTTATCTCATTGTATCAGTCCCAGCGGTAAGGGCATGTCTTGGGTGAGTCCCAGCCTGCCCATATGTCTGCTGTGATCCGTGAATAACTCAGCCTGCCAGTCTCAGACGCTCCCCCCCCCACCCACACACACACCCACACCCAATGCCTCCTCACTCAACTCCATGCTGCCACACACGTAGACTCTAATGCCTGCCCACCGTTAATTATGCACGCCGGTATGCAAGCATCCTCTGATGCATGCACCCTTACACCCACATGAGTATAAACACAGACGTGCGCAGGCACAAATTCTGCTCAGGTAGATAATCAAAACGGCCGCACAAAGACATCCACCTACTGCAAAAAATACATACACACACACACAAATCCAATTGCACACAGATGGGTAATTGATGCAGGAGCAAATAAAAATGTTCACATGAAAGGCTCACGTACACACACATGCACTCACGCAAGCAGAAAGACCCTTAAGCGTCGTTCTCATTTGCTTGGGGTTAGAACACTAATGTTTTTGACACCAAACACAGCTGAGGGAGATGGCTTATATGCTTTAATAAAGCCTGGTAATAAGGGTGAGGTAAATAAGAGTAAGGTTAATAAGCTCTGGGCGAGAAATTGTGTTAGAACACAACGGCGAGAAAGCGAAGAAACGCGGGTTCAGAGAGATCAAAGCCTTACATCAAGATTACTGCTCCTGGAAAATAAACCACAACAAATTGGCAGAAGGGAGGAACTTTTTTTTTTTTTTTTTTGTATCCCTGATTCTAGCCATGATAGCATCAATTAGCACTTCAAAGCCGCATAAGGGTTTTCTTCAGCTATCTTCGGATGCCAGTAGGCGTCTTTCACCCTTCCTGTCAATAACACTCAAAGTTGTTCTTGAGGGAGAAGAAGAAAAGGAGGAAGAGGCAAACGTGTTTGCAGATACTTCCAGTAGAAATCTGAAGATGTATAACCCGCCTAATTGGCATCGTTATAAAGATCAACAGATCAAAAAATTTTTTGTACACTTTTTGTCAAAAAACAAAAAAAAAAAAAGAAGAGAAGGGAAAAACAGTGACAGGCACAGATTGATGGAATAAATTGGTGCAGAGACAAACAGACGTGCGTGGGACTGTGTTGTTTTTCTGTTGTATAGGCTGAACATCATGCTTTTCCCAGAGCTGCTGGCAGGAGGATGTTATAATGATGCACATGACTTTATCAAAGATTTACATTTGGATTTTCCTAGTCAGAAAAAAATAATCATTACCGTCATCAAACAACACGGATGTAACAATGTTTCATAAGTATTCTAGGTTTTGAAGAAAGGATATGCTGAAATATGACATCTGCTTGTACATCTGTTGTATTCTTATTCGATATTTAAATCAAGCAAAAATAATGCTGGCCTATTGGTTTAGTGCCAGTAGGAAATGACAAAGCAGATATGCACATTAGCAATGGTTACTTAGTCAGATTGTGTGCTGCCTGTAGATCTGACAAGCAGTTTTTTTAAAGTCAACTCACCAGGGCAACTCGAGAACTACTTTCTTTCTTATTTCAAAATAAGGATCTATCCACTCTCACCTATATATTTTTTTCAAATATCAGACTTTCTGTCTATTAAAAATAGACAGTCCCTTACTTATAGCTATCTAGAAACCCAGAACAGGGATTAGAACAAACATGGAATCCAGCAACTCTGAACAGGAATGGAGTTGCAACCCAGATCAGGAGTATCTAGTTTATATACGTTAGATCAACATTATTAGTTTCTTTTTCTTCTTTCTTCTTCTCTTACCTTTGGTTTTCTATTTTTGTTTTTATTTCCTTTTAATTCATGTAAAGCACTTTGAATTGCCTGTTGCTGAATAAATAAATAAAATTACCTTACCTTACATAAAGCCCCATTTTGTGCATGTCCACTCTGGCTTGATGTAAAAAACAACAAAACTTGAAATTGTTTTTTTTTATTTTTTTTATCCCGCCTTCCTATTCTTGCTAAACTTCAAAGGTAAGCTGATGTTAATCACTGTGAGGAAAGCGTAAGGAGAGTTAAAGAAGACATAAGTTACAACAGTTTTGGGAGAAATCTCTACCTTGTACATCTTTAGCCATGCTGGAGATCTTTTAATTTTTAAATTTAATCACATTGTAATTATCACCCACTGCTGACAACAAACTCCTTAGAAGATGGTTCTTTAAAAACAAAACAAAAAAAAAAACATGAATTAAGTCCAAGGCCAAGCTTAAAGTACTCACCTTAACAACTGTTTACACTTATGTGAATGTATGAAGTTAAATGATATGAAACAAAGAGGCTCAGGGTAAAAAAATAACAGATGAGCTGGTTTCAACAGCCAGTTCAATGTTTTTTTTTGTTTGTTTTGTTTTAATTAACCCACATTTATTCAAAAATAATTCAGCTATGGGATGTGAGCACCTGTAAACCCATTTTGTACAGTGTGGTTGTCTACGACAGACTAAATGCTTGACTGTGTTGTGATGTATAACATAAACAAACCAAATAAATCCAAAACCATAACTTAAAGAAAACATAGACCTAAGCAAAGCCCAAACCCTGAGCATGTCTGCCATATGGGACGAACACTTGGAGCGGCTCAGGATTTGTGGAGTCAGCAGGTTTGAACATACCGGGACCAATGGGCCCGGGTGTTCCCAAACAGCGCCGGACACCTGGGCCACTCCCACTTCACCTGAAAGACAGAATGGTAAAAGAAAGGGCCATCACAATTTTGACGACAAGATGTCATCGCTCCCTCATCAAACAGCATAGCGTAAATCACTTCAGTCATCTGCTAGTTTAAATCTGACCCCACAACGCAGCTGACAGCTCAGACTCGCCGCCTCCCTGAGAAGTGTGGAGGCGGCGCGAACTTCATATTCCTAGCCAATCTGATTGCCGCTGATTGAGATTAGATTGCAATAAAGCAGCACTTGCTATAGAGAGGGTATTTTGGTTTCTTCTTGCGCTTCGTCAGCTGTACAGATCGAGCCGCGAGTTCATTATCATGGAGAGGCTGTCGACTGTATATATGTGGAATCCGATGGGAGACTTGAGGGAGGAGACACAAAGGAGGCGGAGGGGGAGCGGAAAAAGGAAGGGTAAATCAAAGCAAAGTTTTGGTAAACTTTCCTGAAGGTCGACCCAGAGCGTGGCTGGAACGGCCCCCCGACAGGGGGGGGGGGGGGTGCGGGGAGTTGGGCCAATCAAAAGACAGCTTTGTCAACCAATCAAACGGCAGCCGCCGTATCATCTTCAATCGGCAAAACGCGCCTGCGGAATAAAAGCGAGGAAATGCGAGTGAGCGCTCGCTGCACTCTCTCAGAAGGTGGGTTCAGAGGGATCCTAGCCTTTATGTGTACACTTTATCAGCAACTGGAAGGATTCTGACCTCCACCGCTATTAACAGGCATTCTTGACACATATACAAAGACGAGCACACCGACAAAGCACTCTATGTGTATCTTTGTTTTTTCTCTTCGCAACCTAACATAGGAAATTTAAAACTCTTTCTCACACGCACACACACACACACATAGACAGAGCTTGGTGCTGTGGGGCTGTTTACATAAGGCCTTGCCCTGGGAAAGCACTGTCATGCTGCCAATGCTGCCAGCAGCGAAAGAGCGAGTGAAAGAGACGGGAGTTTGCGAAAGAGTGGGGGGAGGGAGATGGCGGGTGATGGAAGATAGAGCTTTGCCAGTCTGATGCGCCCATGGCCTCGGGGACCGGCGGTCACTCAGAATGAGGGATGAAGATGGAGGAGAGGGAGGGATGCAGAAAAGGGAATCTTACATGAAAAGAAAAAGAGTAGTTAAAGAAAATCTTCGCAAGACGAGGACGGATTTGGACGGATGAGGAGATACTCAGGGGCAAAGGCGGGGAGAGATAGAGTAGATTCAAAGCTGGCCAAACGTAGAAGGGCAGAAGAATGGATTGACGGAACAAAGGAGGTTAGGGAGATATCAGAGGGAGAGAAGAGGATGGAGGGACAAGACAATACATATAAAGACGGGAAGGAAGAAGAAAAAGATGGAGAGGAGGAATCCCAGAGTCCCCTCAGTTTGGTGCGGCTCTTCTTTCAGGCTCCTAATCTATATGAACAAATGCATGGTGTTCACACGCTGCGGAGCTTTATGACTGCACATCGAGCTTGAAATAAAGTTTGTTTATTTAGCCCAAAGAAGATGGGCAGCGGACCTTTGAGGGAGTGATGGAAGATGTACCCAAGGTCAAAACCACTTAAGTGTGTCCCTCTTTCTTCTTATGTAACCTCTCTCTTTCTCTCTCACTCTCTCTATCTGAGCCGCATACTAAGACACACACACTCTGAAACAACACACACACACACACGCACTCACGCAGAAGCATACTAAAGCGGGCGGGAGTGTATTGATTTAGCACGGTGTGCAGATTCCCACCAATGCCCCTATGCACAGATTAAAGGGGGAAGAGAGGAACACACACACTCTCCATTTCTTCACGCACACACACCTGCAAACAAATGCATCAAGCCGGCTTTTGCTCTCCAAGCTTTTCTTTTATCAGCTGAGGTGTGCTGTCCTCATTATGTACAGTTTCCTTAGAAAGTATTCACACCCCACTGAACTTTTTCACATTTTGTTATGCTACTGCCACTAGCTTCCATGTACTTTAATGCCAACTTGAGCACACTTGTGCAAGGTTTTCAGTTTTATATAACGATAAATCTGAAAAGATTAACCTTTGTATTTTAGTCAACCCTCTTTACTTTGATACACCTAAAAGAAAGTGAGTGGAAGACATTCCCTTCAGAAGTCACACAGGACTCCTCCTGTGTGTAATTTAACCTCAGTTAGAGCTGTCCTGTGAAGCCCACAAAATGTTTCTTAGAGAACATTAGTGAGCAAACTGCATCATGAAGATCAAGTAACATCGGGTAGCTCATGATTAAAGTAATGGAGACGCTTAAAGCAGAGTTAGGTTACGAAATAAGCTTTTGAACATCTCACAGAGGACCAATCGGTCCATCAGCGGAAAACGGAAAGAGTACATCTCAACTTTACAAACTACCGATTCATGGCCGTCCACCTTGACATTAATCGGAGTTAGTCAAGACAGGAGGATCTGTCCAAGTGACAACTATTAGCTGATCTTTTGTGGCAGAGCGGCGAGAAGAAAGTCATGACAAATTGTTTCTGGTGGCCAAATAAAATGCTTAATGGTCCAACCCCCAAGTCTAAAATGTCAATATCTACAGATGACTGAAGTATGACAAAAATTGATTTACATTGTAGTCTAAAGACTGACTACCTCTCAAATTCTCAAATTGTGGTTATGTGGATCTACTGTGTCTAAGCAGGAAGCGTATAGTTGACTTGCAGTTGTAGGTTGGATTGGAGTTTGTTTTGAAGCCAGAGGTTGAAGTGCCTTTAGGCAAGGCTACAGTATCTGTGATGAGATGTTATGGGGTGTATTTGTGAATGTATCTGGGTGAATCCAGCTCCAATATACACTCCTCACCCTGAAGCATAGTGGCAGCATCATGCTATAGGCATGCTTGTATGCACTATAGGGACAAGTATAACAGGAGGGCAACCACAAGCATACAGCAAAAACTTTAGTGGAACAATTTTCGATCAAATCTCATTCATTTGTTAGAATGGCTCAGTGAATTTCACGACTTTAGAGGTGGTTGTGCAAACATATTGAGTGGGCTTGACTGCCAATGCACAACACTGATTTTTAGCATCAGAACTAATATCAATATAGCTTTTTCCTTCTTATTTCTTGTGTTGCTCTATTGCATAAAATCACAAACAATTGCACAAATGGGTTTGCGTTTGTGCAGTAGGTTTATTGGGTGTGAATACTTTTGGGATGCATTGTCTATTCATTTATAGAAACTTTTTGATTTTCCCAGATGGTGCCTCTTCCGATTTGTAACATTTGAGATCTAATTCGTCAGGCTTGTGAAGTTTGCGATGCATTGTTCAGCTTAAACCCGTTTCTTTTGTGTGTGGATGATTGTTGAGAGGTTTGCATGTGTGTCCACATGTGTTTGGATGATGATGATGACCCACCTCCTGTACCCACAGCTTCTTAGGGCTCTCAGCATGCCAGCTGGTATTCCCTACTGAGGGACCGCACACACACAAACACACTCCTGTGTCAGACCCTCTGTGTTTCGGCATTATCTGTCAACAGCGCTCGCCTTAATCTTCCTACAGGACCAGCAGAGAGTGATGTTGTGTGTGTACAGTCAGTTGTGTGCGTGTGTGTGTTTTGACAGTGTGTGATATCTGCATTTGCTCTCCCAAGTCGCCCTATTAGTAGCCCTGCGGACCCTTAGAAATACTCTGCAACCTCAAAAGAAGTTCTTACTGGCTGCCGCCTTAGGGATCCAGCATGCACTGCTCCATTAAAAGCATTTAAACTTACTTTTCTAAGCCTGGCAGCGTTTCATTTTTTTATTTTTTCCATCCAGAATTTCACATGCAAATATCAACACTCTTGCCGTGTGTTTTAAAATCACTGCATAGATGCTTTCTCGGAAACTCTTATAATTCAGTCCTGAGTCACGGAAAAAAAAAGCGGAGCTTTTGACCCTGAAAAATGAAATAATAGGAAAACTGAATCAAGCATTTTAATCATGGCCAAAGCCGCGTAATACGTTCCGCAAATATTTATCGAGACTAAACTCTGGTTCAGAGGTGACTGATGTTAAGAAAAGCGAAACACGATTGCATGAACGATAAAACGGTAAACATTTTGGGGCTTTACCGGCGGATTATCCAGCTCAAGCAATTTTCAAGTCGGCAGAAGTTGCTTTTCACGCTGCATAAGCATGAATGACAACAAACAGCTTTTTCTGCAGGTAGAAAAAAAATAAAATAAGACAAACTCTGCTGTTTCCACAGTTGCTACCTGACTGCAGACAGAGGTGACATCATTTAGCAGCGAGGGAGACAACCCCGCTCTTTGAAAGAGTCTTTAAAAAGCTCTGATCAAAGGCGCAGTCACTTTTTTTCCCCCCAAGGTCTCGCTTTAAAGCCACAAACAGTGTGTTTTAGTGAGATTCTATGAGTAGACAACACAAAGCAGTGCAAAAGCCATGATCCAAAAGTGGAAAAATGAGAAAGGCGGTAGAAAGTCCATGCTAATTCTGGAGGAACTACTGAGATTAACGGCTCGAGTAGGAAAATCTATTGACAGGTTGGTTGCAAACTCCACCAAAGAGAACTTTATGAAAGATTGGCAAGAATAAATCTGTTGTTAAAAGACAGTTGCATAAACTCCCATTTGCAGTTTTATTAAGGCAATGTAGTGGACACGGCAATCATATGGAGCTAGTTGCACTGGAAAAGTAAGACCAACATTTAACCACATGCAAATCTGCATATAAAATGGAAAACTATTGAATATCTATATACCAGTCCAACGGCAACACATGTTAGTGATGGTTTCATGCTGTAGACATGTTTTTTTATTCATAGGGAAGCTGGTCAGGGATGACTGGAAAATGGAGAAAGATGAACACAAGTCATTTCTAGAAGGAAAGATGTTAGAGGCTGCAAAAGATTTTAGACTATAGATTTGAGATAAACCTCCATATAAATATGGAGGTTAATCTTCCAGCTGGACAATCACGCTAAACATGCATCAATCAATCAAAAGCATATTCATGTGATGGAATGGTCCAGTCAAAGTCCAGACCTAAATCTGGTTGAGAATCTGAGGCTCACAGACACTCTGCGTGAAATTTATTTATTTTTTTTTTTCTTTTATAAAGACAAATGAAGAGAAATGCTTGATGTGCAGTGCTGGAAGAGGTTGATTTCCAAAGTTTTCTCTCAGGGGCCGGAATACAAATTAATGTTTTTGTCTGCAATAATTAACTCATTTAAGATAAAATAGGAAATGTTATGGTTTGCTGTGGCTTTGGAGTTTGAGTGTCTTTATAATTCAATGAAGTCCAAACCTCTTGAGTTTGGTAAATGTTGGTTTAATGAGAGATGAATGGTCTCGTTTTTTTTCAAGAGGAAGGAAAACTGTTTCTAAAGGACTTTTAGAAACAGTGTCTCTTATCAGACAAGAGACACGAGAATCTGTCATTATAAACTTTATGATAGAGGTTTTGCAAATGTCAACATACATTCAGATGTATTCTTTGAGTTTGAGTTATAAAGGATTCAATATTATATTTAAATGAGATATTTTTACAAATAAACATATTCAAAGGAGGAATTTGATTAAAAACATACAAAACAAAGACAAGAAAAATAAGAAAACCCACAAATGTATTTAAAAGAACTTTGATCAGTTACCTTATGACAGAAAAAAACTCAAGAGAAAAACAGATGACGTGCTGCATTATAGATGACAAACTGTATCCAAAATGAGTTTGATGTCACAGAAAGTCTGTCTTGGAGCTCTAAGACCAAATCCATGAATTTTAGGAACTGAAATACGTCAAAATTTAAGAAAGTATCAGTAATAATCTGTTTTTAAATTGACTGCCGTTTTTGTCCAATTGAGAAATGGCTGAACCAATTCTCCAAGCCGACACGGCATGAGACGAGACGCAAGATTTGGATTGTTCGTGCCAAAAACCGAAAGACGAGTTCTCAGCTTCTCTGAAGTGTACACAACCTTTTATTACATAAAACACGAGCATGGAGGAAGCAGCATTTTAACCTACAGCGGGGGCTTTTTAGTATTCTGCCCCACTTTGTGTCTGTCTTTTGTATTTGTATGGGTGCCGTTTGCAAAGGCGAGAGAGAAAAAAAATATTTAACTCTGTAAGTGGTTTTCTGTCCGTTTGATAAATTTCTATTTGCTGCTCAGACAATGTTCTGTAATTTAAGATATACTCTTTGTACTTCTGCACAACACAATAGGTGAAGAATCTTCTTTTAAAAACAAGGTGAATCCATTCAGCTAAAACGGCCTTTGTTCCAGTGGATTCACTCTGGGCTGGTGCAGTTCTCCTGATCGTCTTGTTAAGAGGTGATTCTCATCACATTTTTTTTATTTGTTGCACTCAAATGTATTTACTTCTTGTTGTTTTTTTGCATAATTTATAGTTCAAAAACCTCATTGTTGAGAGCATGCTGCTTGTTATTCAAGCTCCTCCGAAGTAGCTTCTGGCACAAAGAATGGAATATTCAGTTTAGTGAAATGAACATGATCTTATAATATTGAGTTGCGCTGCCAACAACTTTTTCTCTTTTTTTTTATTTTCCTCTGACTTGGCTGCCAGTTTGGCACGTCGTTCCAGGCAACTGAGATGAGAATTTTAAAATTATATTCAGACAATAACTTAAAAATAAATAACATTAGATTTCTGAAGCCGTGATTTCTATAGTAACAAAGTTGCCTTTTTGTGCAAATTTGAGCAAAAATAATAACACTTCACTTCGAGAAGATGTATAACAGATTTTTTTCTTACAAAAACTCACTCATTCCAGTACTTATTTGCATCCATGCAGTTAGTAATTAGTTTTTGACAATGTGATGAAAAAATTTCCCCAACAAATATTGTTACCCCAAATATTCTCTTGGGGTAACACATTACGTCCAAAAAATGTATTTAACCGCACTTAACAAAAAGAAATCAAACATGAGCTGGATGCAGTGTCCTGATACAGCCAAGCGTTCCCACACCATGACATTCCCACCTCCAAACTTTTCAGTTCATTTGAGTTTTTTTTTTCCTGGACTGCCATATTTGGTTTATGTTCTCATGTCCAAATTATTCAGTTTTATACTTTATGTGCCTAGAGAATATTTCTGAAGTCCTGGCCGTACATACTGTCAGGCAAACCTTTGCCTGGCCTTCATGTTTTTGTGGTAAAGGTTTCGCAGTCTTTCGTGTGGTCTTAATGATGTGCTTGGTGAATTGAAGCTTTCTGTCAGCTGCCAGCCCCGTGGAATGTCGAGCAGCTGACATATTGTTTTACACATCCACAGAAATCTTTTGAGCAGCTCAGACAAGAAAACCTGGCTTGTAAAATGTTTTCCACTGGTCACTATGGACTGCTTGGGATTTTACTCTGACTTCCCCTTCTTTTTTATCACGAGAGGCACTTCACGATTTGATTCAATTATGATTCAGAAAACCACACTACGACTAAAAAAAAAAAAATCTTTCTTTTATGCAACACGGTGACCAACATCACCACCACCAGAGGATGTTTTAGTACATCCAGTCACATTGTTTCATTGAAGATACAATGCGATATGTTTCTTCATGTTCGGCATGTAACAAAGTATTTCACTAAAGTATTTCAGCTTAATGAAAGCTTATTTTTTCCAGTACGTAGTGAAAAGGCTGCAGGATATGCTTCTTGTTCAGTTACCAACTGTGTTTCTGCAGTGTCTTCTCCACAAATCGTCCAGGTGCCTCAGTTTTGCTCATCCAAGTTCCTCCTTTAGCATTCCTCACGTTGAGGTTCTAAATTAACATTAAAACAAAAAGTTTGACATTTCCTGGTTGATTCAGAATCACCGATATCTGCATTTTTGTGCATTAACAAATAGATTTTTTTTGTAGTAGAAATTTAAAAGGATATTAAGAAGTTTTATTGGTAAGATTAGATTTTTGATTGTCTAAAGTTATCTTTTTTATTGCTTTTATCTTCCTTTATGGTCAGTTTTACTTTAAGTTCTTTTGAATATCAGGAACTGATGGTAGCCAGGAGAAATTAGATCTTTTATCATGAGCAAAGTTTAAAAATGGCTCTTTTTTTCCCTCCTCACTCCTTTTCTCTTTTTTGCGTCCTTTTCTTTTCTTCTCCCCGGGCCTTATTACAGGGCCGAGCTGTGTAATAGAAATCCTAATGGTATCAGAAAGGCTCACACGATCATGCTAGGATCAATGTAACATGACAGGAGGCTTTTTGGCCAGGTATTTATAGACTCCCCCATTATGGCCTCTCGCTTTCTCTCACGCGGATGATTCATTATGAGGAGAAAATCAAGTTACTCGGAGTGCGAGTGTGTGTTTGAGGCATGCGTGTGTTCAAAGGGAGCAAAGGAGAAAAGTGGAAAATATAGTCAGTGCATTTTAATACCCCACCTAACCATATTCAGCCTCCGCTCAGGTGTATGTGTGTGTTGGTGTGGTCATCTATTACTGTCTTCCATTCCCCATTTTGTGCTTCCTCCGCTTAAAGAACCTTCTTTCATTTTTTTTTTATTTTTTACCAGCACTAAGTCCTGTATATACCTTCTCTAATGTGAAAGAAGAGAGAATCGGGTCCTTCAGAATTAAACACCTCACTTAAAGACGCGCTTTGTTTCACGTAGGTGCTGCTTCCAAGTGTCATTGAGGGAGAACATTTTGGAAAGAGGGAGCTGCTGGGAGAACAAGTATGAAGGAGTCCAGTCGGCTAAGCTCTATTTATAAACTTCAGGGTTGCTGATTGGCTGCGGCATGCCTGCCCTTGTCTCCATTGGCTAAAAACACATGAAAGACTCTTGCCTAGATTTTACTCTCAAGCTCACTATCAGACATGCACCTTTCCTCTGCACCAGTTTA
This sequence comes from Girardinus metallicus, assembly GCA_903067095.1. NCBI lineage: Eukaryota > Metazoa > Chordata > Actinopteri > Cyprinodontiformes > Poeciliidae > Girardinus > Girardinus metallicus. The sequence continues at coordinate 19,932 of CAEGAE010011221.1, read as the reverse complement.
GGCATGCATGTGTTCTAATTAGCATGATGCCAGCCCCCTGAGTTGTGACTTACAGTACAAACTAACAATATATTTATCCACTTCTGTCTCAGTCTCTTTCTCTCTCACACACACACACACGCACGCACGCACGCATTCACGCACACAAGCGGCGATGTGCTACAAGCTTGCTGAGAGGCATCCCCCTTTCCTACTTCCTCAACGCTCTTCCTTGTATCTTTCTTTCCCTTCATCGCTTCCCCGTCACAAACACACACGCTCCTCCCAATCTCCTTTTAAAAGAAAAGACTTTTAAGACTTGCAGACTTTTTTTGGGGGGCGGGGTAGCTTGGGGGTTTCAGATGGTGTGTAGCTGTCAGTGTGCGTGCAGCACTGTCAAGGCACGCGTACGTGGAAAGTGTCGCGTTTTTGCGTATCCCCGTGTGTGTGAGCACACCAAGATGGGGTAAAGGCTTTAGGGTTTAGACGGATGAGGGCAAGGAAGAAGAGGGAGATGAAGCGGTGTGTGTGTATTTTGTGTGCGTGTATGTGTGTGTGTGTGTGTGATGTGGGCGCCTTTAAGAGGCTGTGACGGTGGAGAAACAGCAGTGCTAGCACTGCTTAATTAATCAACATCAAAAGGCGGCATTAAAAATGAATGCGACCCGAAGCAACAGTTTGGCTAAAGTGAATTATTCAGGCATGGAGCGTACGACGCTGCCCAACATTCTATTAAGAACTAAAATCTTGATATTTTTCTTTTCTTTCTTTTCCGTGCCCCTGTTTAGTCTCTGTTTGCACCATCAAAGTTTGCTGCTCAGGATCAATGCGCGCATTGCCAGGGGAATATTAGCCAAAGCAACTCTCGGCCCATTTCTCGGGCTCTCTTGTTTGAGCACAATGCTATTAGTCTCAGTGCTGACCACTGTTACGGGCCCTTAGTTCCAAATTAGGGCTCTATTCCTTTTTCCATTAATTGCATTCGAGGAAGTGGTTTTCGGTTAAATGAAAAAGTCGCTGAAGTCGCTGAGATCTTTAACCTAAGTGAAAATCCATTCGCTTTTCCATTATTTAACTGTAATTTAAGGATCTGGTCCAATCGCGGGGAATTAAAGTCACGATAATCAACATTTTAATCATGCATTAAGCAGTCGGTGCTGTCCATCGTGGGTCATCCGTCTTCTCCATTAGTTATTCAGAGTAGTCCTTATATACAATTAAATATTCATTATTTTTGTACAATCCAATTATTTTCAAGTCATGTTACCCAAGTAAAACCCAAGCTTCTTTTGTTGAACGACTAAACAGTATCTATGTATTTTTATCATAAAAGTTGGTGGTGGTAAGAAGTAAAAACTGCAAAACTGTTCATACCCATTAAGCTTTCATGCCACAGTCAGAAACTTCAAGAATGCTGTGTGGTTGTTGCGTGGTTGAGCAATGGAGTACTTCTTCCCATGAAGAAGGGAAAAGATTGAAATTGTTTTCAACATTTTTTCATACAAATAAAAATCTGAAAAGTGTGGTGTCCATTTGACCAACTCCATGACTCTGATAACCCTTAACGGTGCAAACGAGTTTCTTCAGAAACCAGTGACTGAGAATCCTATTTAAAACAAAAAGAAAAACTATAAAAAATAAAAATAAAAAAACAGCATCATGAAGATCTGAAAACGCAGCATACAGGTCAGGGGGAAATTTCTGGGGATGTTTAAAGTAGTTTTTAGATAATAAAACAAGATTGCAAGCTCTGCAAACTTAGCTAGACGTGGTTGTTCACTTAAACTGAGAAGTCGAGGAAGGAGAGCCTCATTCTGAGCTGAGAGGCTTATGATAACTTTGGAGGAGCAGCAGATATCTACAGCTTAGGTGGGAGAGTCGATTAATTGCACAACTATTAAATGTTCACACCTGATAGTTTAAAAGTGTGAAAAGACAAAAAGAAAAGAACATATCCAAGCCCTGTTCCAGAATACCTTTGCAAAGATGTGTATGTGGTAAACCTACATTTCCATCTCTAGCTGTTCATGCAATGACAATCACACAGCAACAGCAAACTCATCCAGTGGGAGACTTCCTGATGAGTTCCACACTGTGGATCTTTTATGCCGGTCCATGTCGATGCAGGAGTGAAGTGAAGTGTGGCACCTGGAAGGTAGGATGCAAGGAGAGGTGGATATAAGAAGATCTGCAACATGGCAGCCAAGCCAGCAGGAGTTTATCTGCATTTCTTTCATTTTGTATCTTTTTCCATCAAAATGTAACAACTTTTTTAACTCGTTAAGCCAATTAGTACTGCCCACAAAATTAAGCTGTTTTACATTCGGTTCTAGCTTAATGCATTAAAATGTTTCGTCCTTCATCTTCTTGATTCGTCAGCGAGATGTCCTTCAGAGAGACACAACACTGAAGGACATCACTGTAGGTACTACGCATGAAGATTTGTTGTTGTTTAGCTTCATATATGCATTATTTTATTTTATAACTCATCAGTGTTCGGATAATTTAGCGCCATAATTCAATTATTTTTTATGTTTTTCAAACTGTAATGATCTGCTCACAAATTCTCTACTTTCAAACATTAAGCACAAAAGCCCAGCTACCTGATTAGGTAATGACATGCTCAAGGGCAATTGCTTTTGGAAATATTTGTCAAAAAAAAAAAAAAACGGCAAAAGTATAGCCCAGTAGTCTGGGTCTGGACCAACTGGGTCCACATGGAGGTGAATGGGTGTGTGTGTGTGTGTGTTGATTGTGTGTATATTCTGCAAAGTTTTACTCAGCGGTCGACAATATGAGTTCACCTTCTCCCCAGAGTGGCAAAATGGAAAACCATGCTGGGTAGATGTGTGCGTGTGTGTGTTCGTACACTACCCACATCTACGTTCAGGCAGCTGGAAGTGTACGTGCGCAGTGAAAAGGAAAGGCTAGAGGCTGAAGTGTCTTTCTTTCTTTTTCTCCCTTAGTGAGTGCCTATTTCTAGATCGGTTGGAGGGTCAAGGTTTGGCCACCGATGGAGAAAAGCTTTGCTCCCATTTAAAAGGAAAAAAAAAGCCCCCTCTCTCTTTCTCTCTCTCTCTCTCTTCACCAAGAAAAGAAGTTTGAACATGAATCATCCTTTTAAAGACTTAACCCTCACTCTGCTGCAGATCTCCTTACACTGATCCTTTCCAAAAACCGATGAGGCGACCGTCAAGTCTAACTGGTAAAATGGCGAATAAAATGCATCTCGGATCTGCAGTCGAGGTAACTTTTAACCTGCATAGCTATCCACAGAAAAGTGATCCTTGTGGCAAGAAAACGAAGCTTGATATCATTCAGCAACAAAGACACAATGCTGTTAAACTTGATATGAAAATGTCATATCAAGTTATGAAAATGTTCAATTAAAGACATTTCAATTGGACAGCTTCAATTGGGTTTACAAAACAGTCTTACCTTGAAGGCGAAACTCATTTATGGACAGAAAAAGAATTATACAGCAGGACAAGGATCCAAAGCCTACCTCGGAAAGGCAGAAACAAAAACAAATAAAATAAGGTTTTTAAACTGGCCTATTTAAAGTCTGTTCTTAAATCTGACTGTTTGCATTACCCCAAACAGTCTGTTCATGCTCGAAACCCCTTCAACGGGGTGGAATATGAGAACTTTTTTTTTGAACTACCAGCACATTTTAAAATAAAACACGTGGAAACTTTCGGCTGTCACAGTTGCTGCTCAGTTTATTGCGTAAGCACCTGAATCAGGCAGAGACAAATGTGCAAATCGAATCGTTTTACTTATGAGCATGCGAACCTTGGACAATGCTGACTCAAAACCCGAAAACAGGACAGAAAGCCATTCGCCCCACGTATTTAATATTCACCTTCGGCGTTCATCAATTCAAGGTCAGCCGAAAAGGTTTGGAAATTACTGCTGTGAGAACGCTGAATAAATCACAAACTAAGCAGAATTTGAATGACAGCTACCACCAACTTCCCAACCCGGTGCCACGTGCAGTGTGCAGCCTAATTGCTATCGTTACACAAGCTGGCATCACCTGGCGGATATTTAAAACGCGAATAAGTGTGGGTGGCATAAAATTGCCAGAAAAGTCCTGGAAATTACTAATGCAGCCCCTAAGGTGGTAAAATAGGCTGCTCTGTATGGAGGGCTTTCATTAGGATGGATTTCCCGGCATTATTCGGTTGCTTTATTTGGGGGGTGCAACTAAGGTGATAGTTGCTATTTCATTGCAGAACTGGGTGATTATAATATAACGATGAATTTTAATGGCGTATTCAGCCGCAGCCTCCTCTCCGACTTAGCTCGGCTCCCGGCAAATAAGATCGAGGGCCTATTTGATGGCGTAAATTCATAACTCGGTGAGGCATTTGCATTGACGCTACTGTGATGGATGGACTCCAGACAGCTGTATGAAAAATATAACTGCAGGACATCTTTTCACAATTTGTCCCCTCATACTTTTAGCTTTGCTCTGTGAGGGGGTGGAGGGGAAAAGCCTTCTGCACACAACAGTGACTTTTGAGATGGATGAAAGACTTCTACCATCACAACCACAGTTGCTCCAGGCTCAGTGGAAATTATAACCAAGGTTGAATAATGTTTATGGATTTTTTGGTGTGTGTGTAAATTGGAGGTGTGCCTGCATGTATCTGCTTGTGTGTACAGTGAGCGGAGGCTATCTGTGACTTCTTGAAAGCGAAAAAATATATATATATATTTATACATATATAAATGAGGCTGAAGCATAGAGAGTCAGAGTGAGAGTTGTTTTGGTCATGGTGCTTGAACACTCTGATTAATGCTCATAAAAACCACAGCAGATGGGGAGAGAGAGAATGAAAAGGCCGAGAAGGAAGTTTGGGAAGAGGAACACAATGAAAACAGATCATGAGAGGAAAAGAGAAGCTGGGAGGATGGGTGAATAGAGGCAAGAGGTAGAAAGGGACACAGTTACACCGAACACATGAAGCTAGCTGATGACAGAAAGAAAATAAAAAAAAAAAACAAGACAATGAATTCTTGGTTGTTGGACTGGATCGGATTGGGCTAGCATTTAGACCTTGTAGTTATGAAAAAACATGAGAACAAACCACAGGCAGAGACCTGAGTCTGCAGCTTTGAATCGAATAGCACTTAAGTCACAAAAATAGAGACTTCAGGTTGGACTCGAGCTCACGCTCTGACAAGTCGAGACTCAAGATTGGGGATTTAAGTCTCACGAACAATCTTTATGTTGTGTAATCATTGGAGAGAGTAAGCTGGTAAGTGTAGGTCATTTGATTAAATGACTGGTGGCCAAGTCCAGTTCTCACAAGCTGGTTTCCTGAATGTGTTAGACGTTTCCCTGTTTTCAACAAAACTGATTCAAATGGATCAAGGATCCGTAGAAGTCGGCTGATTAACAATTTGGTCGATTCATGTGGATTTGTCCACCCATGTCATAAATGCCTAGTTGTCATGGTAACATGCACACTGGAGATATTCTGGTTTGGCTGTGTTCAGTTTTAATGCTTAAAAAACAGAGAGGTATACAATCTTAAAAAAAATATCTGTACCCAGCATCTCTGCCGACAGGTTATTTTTTTTATTGCAGATGTCTGCCTTACTCAAGCCTTCCTCCTGGGCTTTAACTCAGGTGGTGTTCTTCTCCTCTTCATCAGTCTGCAAACTTGCTGTTGAAAATCTGCTGCCACGTTTGCACTGATGGAGAGCACACAGAAGGAAACAGGCGTCATACTTCATCTCTGTGTACCACAGGTTTTCCCCAAAATCCAATCAGTTTTTTACTTTTGGAAACTGTATTAAATAACTTTGAGTTCTTTAAAAAAAAAAAAAAAGATCTTAACTTACCTCTGATATCTAATTCTTATGGTGTTAAGCTACTGTCATTACAAAGACACTTTCCGTTCTGCAAAATGAAAAGCTCTCCCTGTTCTTTTTATTCAGAAATTCAATATTCCTTATTTTCTCAATATATTAACTTGTCGTTCTTATTATTTAAAGCTAGCCACTTTTTAAATGCAGATTTAGATCATGGTTTTCTAATCATCTTGCAGATCCTTCACCTCAAGTAAGGAGAAGAAAATAATCCAAACCACGTATGTTACTGGCGAAGGGGTTGATAATTTGAGCGCAGAGTTTAGCAGGTTTTTACTGCATCAATGCACAAACACCAACAGCTCTTCAAAATAAAAAACAAATTCAGAAATTTCTTGCCTTTGGCTAATTTCTGCTCATTTTCTTCTGACATGAATGCATATTTTATTTCTACTTACGAAGTGATTCGAGTTTTTACACCTGACTTGGACTTGTTCCCGAAATTCTTTACTATTCACGAAGGTTCAGGAGTTTACAGAGTCAAGATTTCAGGCTTGACTCTGATTAGCCCTTGGGATGTTTCAGACTTGACTTGAATATTACCCTTAAAACTTGAAACTGATTCTGCATTCGAAGACTTGAGACATGAGATTGAATCAGGTATGACCCCCCCCCACAGACACTGAGCCCTGACTTGGCCCTGGTAAAAATAACTTGTAACCATCTCTGTTGCAGACCATAACGTTACCATCCTCAGTTTATTTACATTTATAGTTAAAGTATAATACTGCAGAAAATAGGTTAATTAGACATTTAAATCCTATTACGATCTGGTTAAGTTAATCTAACACAGCCTACTTATTTAGCCTTTTAGCCGATTTAATGCGAGTCTTGATTAAATCTTCCTACACTGAGACACTTCCTCACCATCATACTCTCTGTCTTCATTGCAGCTCCCCTGTCATTTCAAGCAACGTTTCCGATCTGTTATTGTGCAAAAACCCGTCGCAACGAACGCCAAAAGCTTTTTTTATTTTGCTTCACACAAACAAGTGTAGGTTTTCCCTCTAAAAATACGATGTGACAAAAGCACTTCGGAGGATTTTCCAAAGCAAGTCAAGTCTGACGTGATGAATCGCAAATGAAAACTAATGTGCCGCATTGGGGACTTCAAACGACTTTGAGCAGACTTTTAAAAGACTGACACCTTCTGTTTCTTTACAGCAATGCTTCACGAGTGAGTCATATGTTAAAACAAAGGACTGCAACTCACAAGTATTCAGCTCGGTTTATTGCAAGGGGCATAACTCGTGCCCGAGGTGGAACTTTACAAAACAAATGTAAAGTTTTCTGTTAAGCTCATGGCTTAGACAGAAGACAGATTCACGTGGGGTTTCCAAGGTGAGCATTTGTTCTCAAATGAGTTGTTACCTTGAAAGTAGCAAAAGTGACATCACCTGCACGGTCCCAAAGAGATCAAAAAGTTTCCCCATTCAAAGGATGCTGTGTGCTGCGTCTTTAGTCAAGCTGACGTCCACCAGGTCCTGGGTGGACGTCAGAATGCATTTGACACACTGAAACTGGTTATATTTCATATGAAAAACTTTTTTTAAAAATCTACTTCTCCGTGGAAGTCACTTCTTCATTCCACAGTCTCCACAGTCAGCAATCAGCTTAGAGCATCAGGTTTAATGTGACTCACTCTGCTTTAATGTCAACTTAAGCAAACATTTTTTTTCTTAAATTCATTATTAAGCTCAGTGGTCTATTTTTTATGTTTTATTTTTTCCCTGTCAACGTTTTAATCATCCGTGTATGCATATGTGTGAGCAACCTTAAAAATATACTTACAAAAAACTCTAATTCAGAAATGTATAACATGATCTTACTGCTTATATTTAAAAAGTAAGAATATCCCAAACCGATGCTAAAATAACACAGAATGTATTACTGCAATATTAGTGTTATCTATGGCATTTAATTTTCTTAATTTTGGCTCTCATACACAGACTTAAGCAATCTCAAACTTTGTATCAGGTTTCAAGAGCTTCATATTGCACATGCTTTTCAGAGTTCTGCTCTTTAAAGATGAATGCAGGTTTAATAAAGTGATAGCAGAAGGTTAATTAGTTGCTACTATCTTCTCAGATAGTGAGCCAGGAGTTTTTTCCTTAGCAGATTTGCCACTTGCTGTTTGTCAGCTGTAGCTGTAAAAGGACGTTACCTTAGAAAGAGACTTTCTTCTTCTTACCAGAGAAAACAGTCACTTTCATCAGGAGATGGTTTGCTGAGTCATCGAGAACAGTTGGCCAAACTGCTGCGTTAAAACTCACATTCGTTTATTTTAATATCACACATTGCAAACCGAAGGCACCACACATAGCCAATATTTTTTTATTTTGCTAAATCCATAAGCACCATTCCCAACTTAGGTCTTACGCACTGTCAATCTCAATATGGTCAGGTAGGATTAGAAAAAAACTAACTCTGGTAGTGATCAGATGCATACTGTAACTAAACTGAGCAAAAAAGAGTTTTAGTTATTTGTGGGTGTTTTTTTTTTTGTTTTTTTTTTTGTTGCTGGAGTTAATTCTTGATTGATTCTCTAAACCGACTTTGTTTTCCACAACCTGAGCGCCAACTCAGAGCCAATCAACAGTGTTTAATCTATCTGCCATGCTGTTTTTATGGAGGATCTTAGTGCTTGGACAAAGAGGAGGTTACGGTCAACTCAATGTTTGGAGCAAGACTTATTCCCACCACCTGGTGATATTCAAAGACTGACGGTGTTTTAAGAAAGTCTTAAACGCTGTTTTGTTGACTGAGCAGAAAATATAGACCCAAAGCACCTCTCTGCTATGCATTATCCCCATTAACTCTGTGACAGGTGATATCAAAGTAAAGAATGGCACTTTGGTTGTTAGAAGAAATGCGGATTCTCCTTGTTTTGAACAGAGAAGTCCGGAACAAGTGTGCTGCGCAGCTGCCTTAAAAAAGTGAACGCCTTATCTTTACTTTTGAGACAAACTGAAATACAGTTTATTACACCATAATAAAGTAATTCAGTTTGCAAAAAGTAGGTCACCATCAAACGCCTTTCCCTTCGAAGAACGTAGCTTCGCTTAATTCACAGCACACATCGTGTTATTCAGCTTCAAGCACTTTATAATCAGAAATATACAAAATCAATGAGGGTTCCTTTGAAAATCTGTATTATACTGCTGATTTTGTAGCATTTGATTTTTGCTTTAAAAGTGTATATTACACTGCTGATTTTGTAGCATTTTATTTATTTATTTTTTTTCACAAGGACTTAATGAGGCAGCAAAGGGTCCTGTCTGCGCAAACTGTTTGAGGATAGTTCCACAAAGAGCATATGCAAAAGTGTGCATAATCTTAATGAAATGAAATCCAGGCAGGGAAAATATAATTTTTTGTGGGGGCAGGGGGAGAGGAGGTTTAGAGCGTGGAAAAAGAAGAAACATTTCAAAGAGAGAGGAGAGCAGACGGGTGGGGGTTGGAATTTTGAGAGATCAGTAGCAGGCAAGACGATGAGAAAAGAGGGTTTGGGCACAGTGGGATTACTCCAAGATGTGGTGAGTGGGAGACAGGAATACAGAAAGGCAGCGAGAGAAGAGACATGTTGACAGCATCAACTCTTTTATATTTTCTGTGAAAAATGAAGAGGCAAGAGACGTCCTACTGTTTGATTTGCAGCAAATTGAGGTTATATCCACTACATTAAATAAATTGGGGGTACTTATTAAATCTTTTCTCTTCTCCCCCCCTCCCCCCACCGGAATAAAAACACATATTATAAAACGCCAAAGAATGAATTATGTTGCAAAATGACTTTTGTGTTCCTTTTGCCTTTTTCCACACATGCAGCACCACAAACCTGGAAATTGAAGATAGTCATGGGAAGTTTAGTCAATAGAAACTTTAATTCCAAGAGTTTACATAACAGTGGCTGTCGCAGCAATGACCCAGCAAATTTACCCAAGGTCAGACCATGGCTTGTTTAAAAAAAAGCGACGAAGAGTTGCAGTCAAAAAGCATATTTGGTCCAAAATGAACGTGGCAGACTGCATAGCTCACGTAAGCATAGCTGAATCTGACAATATGATGATATTTTATCAATAAGATATCATTTATATACATTTCCTTTCCAAAGTATTCATATCCCTTGAACATTTTCACATGTTGTCTTGTTGAACCCAAATGCCCTGATAAATATGAAAATAATTCAATGTGATGAACAAACAAAATATACAGAATTATTACGACGCTCAGGGGACAAAAATGAACAAATGTGCATATGTATTCGGCCCCTTTAAATCTGACGCCCCTAAATAAAATCTTGTGCAAAAAAACTTCATCAATGAGTAAAGTGCAGGACAACGTCCCCAGATGAAAATAGCAAAAAATTATCAAAACACTTGCGACTAAGTTAGAAGTGAAACTTCCAGCAGGACAACAACCACTAACATACAGCCAGAGCTGTAACGGCGTTGTTTGGATCAAAGTATTTCCATGTGTTAGAAACACCCAGACAAGACTCAGATCTAAATCCAATTGAGAATCCCTGGAAAGATTTGAAAACTGCTGCTCTGAGACATTCAATCTGACTAAGCTTGACTGTTTTTCTGCCAACTCTAAAGAAAGGGGAAATTTACATTCTCTGAAAGTGCAAAGCTGACAGAGCCTCAAAAGACTTGGGCCCGGAAGGGTGAATAATACATTTTTATCGTGAAAAGATTTGAAATCCATGTACCATTATTTGTTCCACTACGCAATTATGCGTCACTTTGTGTTGGTCTGAAATAGGAGATCCTGACAAAACAAATTGACATGTCAAAACGTGAAAAATGTTTCAAAGGACGCTATATGTGACACCAAAGTCGAGATGTTTGACTGTCATGAAGAGCCCCGGTTTTTGAAACTTACCACATCATATCAGCACAAACGACGCACTGCAGCTGTTAAGCGCAGCGTTGGAGGGCTGATTATCTGACATTGTCTTTCAGCAACAGGATCTAAGCTCCTGGCAGACACAGAGTTCACCATGAACTCCTCTATATATTAAAGTTTTTCAGAGTGAAATTTGAAGCCATCCGTTTGACAGCTGAAGCTTGACTGAAATTGGGTCATGCATCACGACAGTGATCCGAGGCACAGCAGGAAATCAATGGGAGGAAAGACGGATAGATATATACTTTATCGATCCCATGAGGGAAGTTGTTTTCACCACAGCGGCTGGCAATAAAATAACCATCCATAAGGTAAAAGACAAAAATAACATACACACAACAGTCAAAAACCAACAATATCAAGATTAGCAACAAAACCAGAGGATTTAAAAGTCTTTTAAATATGGATGCAACGGATTCAGATTTTTATAGCTGATGTTTAGAGACGTTAGCTGAAATGTGTGTCAACCTTTTTATATAATTTACAGTTTTAAATGGTTGCCTTTTTGTAGCATAAAGGCAACCAAGTCACAGTCCAGTTAAGTGAAAATGCAGCAGAAGAACCTGTAGGGCATATGTGTCAAACTCAAGGATAAGCCAGTCTTCCCAGTCTCCTGTGGTTGTGAAAATTCATGTAAAAATCAACAGATTCCCAATTTTTTTTTTTTCACTAATGCATAACTGCAAATTTTCCATAAAAATGGAAACATTGGGTTTAACTGACCACTAACTCCCTCCTGTAGGTGGCAATATTTTGTACTTTTACAACACAGCAGCCTCAGCCTTACTTGGTGTCAAGTTATTAGTTAAAATTTGTGATCTTATTGCCCCAAAAAATCTCAAAATCCTAAAGGGACTGAACAATGTGACAAGATGTCTAATTTTAAGATCTACTTCAAATGCAAACACAGCTATTTGCTAATATTTTAGCAAATAGTCTGTTAATGGGTTTTATCAATGCATTCTGGCACCACCGGCCCTTTAAGAACATTCAGGATCTCGTTTTGGCCCAAAACGAAAATTAGTTTGACACCCCTGCTTTAGGGAGCTCAACTTAAATAGTTAGCATGATATTAACCCATAAATTCAGCTTTGTTTTTACTAAATATTGCAGTTATTCAGGCGTCTTACATGATTCCACTAAAGCAAATGTTAGACATTTTTTTCTTACGTCCTGCAACATAAACCCCTGATCTGAAACTGAACTGAAATATTTGATTTTCTTGAGGGACTCAATGCGGGGAGGCAAATGTTCATCTCAGAAACGTCAAACTCCTTCCAGAGTGAGTGATTCTTATTGTGAAGAAAGCAGGTGATTGTCGAGAGATTCCCTGACAATAAAAGTGTCTGTTCTGGTCCGCTCCTCCATGTGTATTGCGTTCCACCAGAATCTGTCCCCACATTTTCTTTTTATTTCATATTTATTTCAATATCAAGCACCATGTGTTGTCTTGTGTTTCTATGTAAGAACACATCTAACAAGGAGAATCACCTCCTTCTGGTTTCAGATGTGGAAGAAGCTGCAGACCGTTGTTTGTGCTAACAAACCAACAAGCCTCTTTGATTATTCTCCACCTAGCTAGCTATTCAACTAGTCCTCCAGCTTACAGTCAGAAATATTTGTGTGCCTTTCAAACTGAGGTTTTGTGGTGAAATAATGATGTTGCAGCTTATGTCGCACCTATACAATGGAGCCTTATCTAATAATGCAAAATACAAGTCAAGATACAGAAAAACTTTCTAAACAGTTATGGAAATATATATATAGATATATAGATATATCTATATATCTGGAATGGAATATATATATTTATATATATATATATATATATATATATATATATTTTTTTTTTTCATTCATCCATACCGCTTCCCGCGCCTCCCTTGTAATGGCATGGCGCCCCCCTAGGGGGCGCGCCCCACAGTTTGGGAACCTCTGCTTTAGAGAATTGACACTTGACTTTGAATCAGAGCAAAAGACTTGAGACTTCATTGGGACTTAGAAAAAATGATTTGGGAACCTCTCTGCCCTGGACACACCATCTCCTCTGTGAAATATGGTAGTAGCAGCATCATGCTGTGGGATAGCTCTTTCTCAGCAGGGACATGGAAAGTGGTGTTTTTTTAAATGAGTCTGAAAAACATAAATGTAATGTTTACTCAATGGCTTTCAGACACCCACCCACCAGTTTTATCAAATCGCAGCAAATATACCTACATTTATCACCAAAGAGAGATTAATAATAGTAACATGTTCTATGACTTTATTTAAAAGCCAATTATTCAAGGATTCCCTTAAGAACTGGAAAGGCTTGCTCTGTTAAACCATAATTTCTGTGGGTACATTTCCCCATAGTTGTAAAAAATACAACTTTGGCTCTTTATTAAAGCCTCAGGAGATACATTATTTATTTTCTATAGCCAGTTAAAGAAAATCTACTGTAAGTGTTTCTATAAAATGTATTTTATATTAGACAAGGAAAATGATAGGCATTTATATTTTGATCATTAAAATGCTGTGCTAAGGTAAATCAATGCTTCCAATCTTTGCAAATAGAGTTTTAAAGCCACACTTCACCCTGACTTCTGTTTATTACTTCCTGGCCTGTATGAGCTTGTGCTATTAAGCTGTGATGGCTTTTCTTAATGCTGTAGAGTTCACTGTGCCCTCTAACATTACCGTAAGCTATGATTTGCTGGCCAAGACTCCAGTTGTCAAGACTGCACATCCAGCAGAGAATGCATCTCAGCTTCCCAATCAGACAGGTCATCTCAGAGGGCGCCTCCTCATATCACCTCTCTGAGTTAAGTGGTTTCTCTTGTGTTTACCGTGGAAAGTTTGTTTTCATCCCTGCCTCACTCTGCCATCAGCACAGGCCCAGATCTCATCAGAAGAATCTAGCAGGAGATATTTGTAGGAGATAAGGATAACCTGTGATATTCCTGTATGGTACACCCTGAACCACCAGAGGAATGTATGCACCCCACTGGAGCAGCCAGTGATCACAGGGACTGCTGTTCCTCTAAAGATTATGAGATTAGGGGGGAGGACAAAGGTTAAGGGGGTCACAGGCCTATGGGGAACATGTGCACTGTCCCACGTATGCATACTTTCAGGACAGAGGTGCTTTACATACTAGGATATAAACAAGTAAGATATTTTCAGTGGGGATTTTTTTAACAAACAGGAACAATCAGTCATTCATTGACATGAACAACCCACTTAAACGGTAGGATATTAAGTAAAACCTACGTTTTATTCCTCCATCACAAACATACCTGGAGTGTTGCTTTGATCCTTTTATGCATGTTTGAGGAATCATCCAATAATAAATAACTATAATCCATCTCCTTGGAGCTGCAAACTCCAAGTTGAGCTTCCTCCTCACAGAGTAGCTCACACTCACAATTTCCCTCTCTCTCTTAACTCCCACACTCAGTTCCTCCAGACTAGCAGCAGCGGCAATTGGCAAACACCTGGTGGAACTGTGCAGCTTAGCATATGAACTTCTACTTATTCCAAAATTGATAAGAACATTTATAAACGGCTTAATGGCGAAACATTGTTGAGATGACATGCTGAAGGTGGAGTGTCGAAAAGAACAGGAGCTTCTTAAAGAGACATAGGCTCAATTTCAAAGCATTAAATTGGAAAGTTAAATTTTTTAAGCTATGTTTGATATTTATGGCATTTTTATATGTACTGAAAAGGGAATACCTATGATAATGCTTCCAGGTTGTACATGTCAAAGCAAAATCCATATGAAGAAAATCAAAGTATTTGATCTTTTTCCTACACTACATCAGGCTGCCATGTGCTTCCAAGGTAACCAGGCACATGCACCTGTTCATTAATGTGATACCAAAGAAAACAGGATTTGTAAGACTAGCTTTCCTCCATCCTCTGCTCTGCAGTGCAGCTTTGATGCTCACCTGCATAGTTTTGGCACTAAAGGCAGTAGGGTGTGCTGACTGGACTGCAGCTGTGCAGCCCCATACCCAACAAGCTGATTCTCTGCATTCTGACACCATTGAAATTCTCTCCCGTCCATCATCAATAAACCTTATCATGGATAGCACGGTTATCCATGTCTGGTGAACTCTGTTCATTTTCATAGGCAATGGCCGCTGCAGACCAGAAACATCCAAGTTACAGTTTTGGAGATCCTCTAACTCAACCTTATAAATGCACACACTTATTCATCACTTCAACATAAGCTGTCCAGTTGATGCATACAAAATAATGTTATTGTTTCTTTCTTAGCCAACTGTTACAAAATTTGTCCTGTCCAGCGCAGACATAGTGATTCATATAGAGTCAAACCTCTTCTGCTTTCAGGTTTCCTCTATGGCATTTTAAGGGTTTCCTCCATTGTGTCTAACTTTTAAATTACGATATGACTCTTAAACTAGTGAAATAAAACCGGCTTGGCTGCGTGTTTCCATTCATTGTTTAACACAGGTCAGATGCTTCTTCAGCATAATGGAAAAGCTTAGAATAGTCTCCACTATGATGCTTGAAAGAATGAAGCACTATGCAGTTCATCATTGTGTTGGGTAGCTTTATATCAGTGGGAAAAGTTCCTTTAAATTAAAGCCATCCAGGAACAGGAATGGTTTCAATGTTCAATGAAATCATTGAAAGGCGAAAAGGCCGACAGCGAGACCACTTAGAATGGTTGTCAGATAAAAAGCACATACCCAAAGACACGTCAAACACAAAAAAAATTCCAGAAAAAATAACATATTCCTGCTTATGAAGATTATTCTTTCTACTTTTACTTTCATGGATATCCCAAACATAATAATTATCCCATAAAAGTCAATCTGAGTGCAAATGAAAATCCTTTTAGTAAATCTTTGTACTACTGCCAGCAGTTTTCAGAGACTACCGAAAGCAGACAGCTCTGTTCATGTGTGTATATTTTTCATGAAACCTCACTGGAAGACCATGTATAAAGTATCTAAGTTTTCCCTGTCAGCACTATTTGAACACGCAACGCTGTATTTGGCAAGCAAAGCATGCCAATGCGTGCCTGCTGTTTGTCATTTCAAGGAGCCCACACTCCATCTGTCCCAAAGTCAGGAGTTTTCAAAAAAAATGTTTAACTTGTACCGTCAGAAAAAGGTCCACACAAACTTTTCCTGTGCCATAGTAATTAATGTTTGTCAAGCTGTGTGTGGTTAGGCCAGGCTTTAGCCAGTAATGGCTGTCTCAAGATAAACATCAAATGGAAATACTCTGGTCTCCAATAAAAAAGCAGTTTAAAGTTTTTAATTTATGTATGTTGCTAAAAGTTGGCAGAACAGCATGCAAACAAACCTACGCTGTTATGAGTCGTGGTTGGATGACCTATAATCAGAACCAGGAAGGTGCATTGGCTGATGGAAACAATGCTCTCTAATTTTAGTAAGACAGAGAACATAAACTTTGTTTATACTCTGCCTCGTACTAAAATTATATAGAGCTATTGTTTTCAACTAACTCAGGTCTTGGTCCTGGTGTTTCTGTGCGGTGCCGTTTGCTAAAATACTTGGCTAATTTCAATATTTCTGCTCTCAAAATTTGATATGCCATGTTAAAATTAGGCTAGCATCACATTTCAGTGTGGTGATAGTTAATTATGTCTTCACAAAAGTTTCATGTAAAAGTGTTCTGATGTGCAACAACAGACAAGGAGCTTCTGCTGCTTCTTTCTTTCAGTCCCGAGCAGAAAGCCCACATTTCACAATTTCTAAATTAATGTTCAAAATAGTTTAATGAAGTTTTGCCATCTGTGCATAAAAATCTGCTGTAATTGTAAGATACAAATTAAAATTATACATGAATACAGAATGAACCACAACAATGTGTTTTGCCTGGTGTGAAAATGACACAATCACAGAACGTAAACCAGCGACCCAACAATCGTTTAAAAATACCATGATGGACATGGATCGGATTAGGACATCCCAAGTTTTGACCACTTATTTTCTTTGATAGCAGTGTGCTGATGTTTTCTGTGCTTCACTTTCTAAAATATTACAAACTTCCAATTCAGAGCTTTTTTTTAAATGTCACTTGTTAAATGGTTTTACTAAAAGCAGCAGCAGTATCAGGAAAAATTAAGTTCTTAAATAGTCACTTTTCTTATAAGGTGTGCCCGTGTCTTCCACTTTGACCACACTGCAAAAACACACAATCTTGCCGAGTATTTTCAGTCTAGTTTCTGGTGCAAATGAAAAAAGAACAAACTATAGAAGCTTGGTTTAAGTAAATAACTCTTTTAATTTTGGTATATATATATATAAAAATGAGAAGTTTCACTGACAGATTATTTCAGTCATTACAGTACTTGTTGCATCTGATGATGGTGATCAGTGACCAAACTAGCTACCATAAGAAAATATGCATTGATACATGAGGTAAACATGTTCACAAATATATGTAATGAGACGTAAACCCAGAAGTCTACATAAAACTGTTCACTTTAGCAGCTTTCATCTTGTTAGATGCATATCACGATTGTGGATTTTGAAATTGTTGCTGGTAAGAAACCTCCAGCTTTCCATGTTGAAATTCCGACCACAAGTGGAGTTTCAGTTGTTTTTCCAACTTGGAACCGGGAAATTCCAACTTCCGAGTGCAGAGCACAGCCTGAGCCTCATAAATTTTGTTGTTTGGAAAATAAATCGGCCTCAGGGTTGCAATGAACAGTGATTCTCTATTTATTGTGATCTTCACCTAGTTGCAATTTTCCAAATGATGACAGGACAAGCTCAGACAGAACAGGAAAATGTGCTGTCTTCCAGTGATTAATCATATGAACTGTAGAATATAAACAAAAATGATAAAATCTGAAATATGAGCTCAGAGAGAAGGCTGGGATATTTAATGATCCTTAATTGTTGACTAGAATAATTATCTTTCTTGCTGCAACAAATTTTGCTTCCTCTAAAACAGGATCTTGACAAATCTTGCTTCCACCTTTTAAACAGTACAACCATCTTGGGGCTTTAAGATCCAGTGCGCCTTTATGCACAGCTTAGTAGCTTCATAATCACTTGGGATCTTATGGCTGCCAGAATTTGAGATGGTCAACTTAAAATGTTGCAGATGCCATCATGTTCTATTAGAGAGATTTTTTCAAGGTTTTTGTGCTGTAACTCTATCGACTTGTGTTGGAGTAACACGGAGTTGAAGCCAAAAACAAAGTTCTGAAAAATGCTTTCATGGTGAAATTTGCATTCAAATGAAAATAATATTTATTCAAAAGATAGATGAGGAATACAGTTAAAAACAGGGTATGATTTATGAACATCTTCTACATTCTGTTGAATTAGTTGCACACTCTGTGTTAATTTGTCACAGACTGCTTGCCGCATACTGTTGATAAAGCAGTATTTAACTCAGTGCATTCTTCACATTCTTTCCCGAATATCCCAAACTATTAATCTGAGTGCAAAAAATTTAAAAGTATTCCCTTTCAACAATCTGACACATCAGCAAACTTTTATTTTTAAAAAAGGAGGGGGGGTATTATGTAAAATTTTCTTTTTTCAGCTTTACATCATGTTATTCCCTTATCAAAAACACAGTGCCATTTTATAGCACAATCAAGTAACCTTGTTGCTTTCTGTTGTTACAAAAATGGTGCATATATCAAACAAGTGACTGCGATTTGAACCCTGGAAATTTCACCTTCATCTCTTTAGGAAGATCCTACTCTTTCAACTCACCGCCTTCAGCTTGTCATCACAACGGTGTCTTTCCATTACTCCGTTTACAGCTGCTCCTAGGAGCATTGGGCTGAGAGGAAGTTTGTATGGTAACCTCAGCAGGGGTTATTATACAAACAACAAAATTACAACAATAGATCACAGTAAATATAGAAACACTGTTCATTGCAACATTCAAGTTGTAATATTTTCCTAACAACTACATTTATGAGGATCATACTGTTGTCTGCACTTGGAAGTTGGAATTCCCCAGTTCTAAGTTGGAAGAACAACTGAAACACCACATGAGGCCAGAAGTTCAATATGGAAAGTTGAAGGTTTGTTACCAGCAAGAATTAGATCCACCATATGTTTGCTAATTGCTGCTGCCGCTAGTCTGAAGGGGTTGAGGAGAGAGTCCCAGGGGTATTGTTCTCTGAGGCGAGAGCTCAGCTGGAGACTACAGCTCAAAAAGTTTATTTTACATCTTATTCTCCCACTTTTTATCTAAATGTTTTATAAACACCGAATCTGCAGTGCTTGATGACCGGCGCGTCTGAGCTCACAATGCTGAACGCTTTTCACCTTCCTTTCGTCTCTTCCTTCCTGTGATGATCTGCAGCACCCATCATGTGTAAAACCAAACCACTTAGTACATTTGATGCGGCAGAGGCATTTCATGGTTATCGAGCTCCATCATTAAGCGGCCTAATTTTAGAATGCATCAGTGAACATTAAGTATGTGTGAACAGCCTCATGCTGTTTACATACACACATAGCTACAGCCCAGGACAGGTTTCAGCAGTAAATGAGATGACCTGTGTGTTGGTACTGATTGCTCCTTGGAATGGGTCTTAATAGATAACACATTTTTTTAAACGTGTTTTATATTCAGTAGCAATAAAACACAAATCCAGTGAACTACTTCTGCCCTCTTAGTCAGATTGCTGTTGTCTGACTGTTTGCAGTGTAGCTACAATATAATGCTGGGTTTGTTTGTCAGGTCAAATGCAGGCATTTTTTTCTGAGCCTGTTGTGCTAAATGCTGTTCATTGTGCAAATATTATTTCTGGTTGACTGATTAGATTTTTTTATTAGTTGACAGATTGAAGGGGAGCTAAATGCCTTAATGGGGATATTAGTAGCATGAAGACTCATCATTATTCGACACGCTGCTCTCCACTTGATTAGCTGTCACTTAAAGTGCTTTGTGTTTATGTTATCCTTTAACTGTATGAAAAAGTCACAATCCACTGGGTGTTTCAGCAGTTTGCTGCTTATTGTAAGATGCATACATTGAAAGTTTTTTTTACAGCTATTTTAAACATTTCATGTTTCTTGTTTGCTTAGTATATTGAGTTAATTTTATTTGATTTTTTTTTCATTATTAAGAATCTTTTTGAATTTATGCTATCAATGTTTATATATATATATATATATATATATATATATATTTATATAT
>CAEGAE010011217.1:0-32295 GCA_903067095.1 Girardinus metallicus | reverse complement strand
CCAGTTTCTCTGGACCCTGGAACAAACTTCCAGAAAACTGCTAAACTGCTGAAACACTGAGTTCTTTTAAAGCAAGGCACCTGTTTAGAGCTGCCTTTTGTCAAAAATAAAAATCATTAATAGTAGTCCGCAGTCCAAATCCTTTATGTTTATGTAAATTATGCTCATCATATTAAAAGCCTTAGTAAAACAATTTTCACACAGCAAGTCATTACTGTTATATTAATAGCAAAGGTAAAGATACATTCAGTTGTGAAATATTTCAGGTTTTATTTTCAAACCTGATGCCTGAATATTATAATAAATAAATAAAAACTACTAAAACTACACTAGACAGAGGATATAATTTGTACTTTACATTTATAATTCAAATTATCCCCAAAACAATACTAAAATGATTTATTTAAACAATCCTTGATGGGAAATGTTTCAATAATTTCAACTTTTTAAATGTCAAATAAAAGCAAGAATGATCTTACCTAACATGTGTCATCAAGGAACTTTAACTATAAATTGGAAATATCCTCTAAACCAAAATGTTTGAACACAAGCCATGTTTAGCTTGATCCTGAAGAGGAATAAACCTGCGTAAACCCCAACAGATCACAACCAAAGGGCTTGTCTGTGTTTTCTCTTCATATTTAAATCAACGTCATTCATTGTCATTCATATTTACACACGTTACAATTGGTGCCAGAAAATTCTTCACTTGTGAAAAACATAATTTGCCACAGTAAATCAAAACCTAACATTTGACCCGTTTTATACTAATGTTTAAAGGATCCGAAGATGGTTTTGGTTTCTACTTATTGTTTTTTGGGGTAAACTAAGGTCGCTAAAGCAAAATCTGATGCCATTGCTACCCTGGCTTTAATAAATCTGTAGTGGCTTACTGTCCTCTGGTGGTCAGATGCTGTCATTAACAGGCCGAAGTACATCAATTCGAAAGGTACAATAAAAGAACACCACCATTGTGTGCGGGGCTTAAAAATAAAGACCTAGCGAGTTTATATTCCGGCTGAGCTAGACTGAGTCTGTTTTTCGATTTGCAAAAATAGCTGATTCAAACAACACAAAAAAAACCACTGGCAAAGTGTGCTAGTTGTCTCCTCATAGCTCTGTTAGCTTCTGGCTCACATTCAGACTGGTTAGGTTTGCACCAGTTTACGATTCCTACACAGACCTCCAACTTGAGTAAAACTAATATATTTTTACAGTATTTACTTTAAAGAAAAAAGTCCACCAAATATAAATGTGAAATATCAATTTGGTTGAACAAACATAGCCACTAAAATAGCATAACATTATTTTTGATAAATAGATTTAAGCAAAGACCTGTTAAGTTTAGTTACCAGTAATCTCATTGGACTACTATGCATTTCTGCCGTTATAGAGGTTAACTATTAACTATACCTCACTGATATTAGCATATTACTGTTGGCATCTGCCTCTCGACTGAATTATTGTGAATTTCCCAACTGCATTTTTAAAAACCGCACACCTTAATAAAAGCACCATCTTTTAACCACAGTACAACAACAAGTGAGGGCAGAGCAGCACTAAGTTACTCCTGCCAAAACTGTGCTTAGTCTGTCAGTTAAATAAAAGGAAATTAACCGCTGTATTGTCTGTTGTGAATAATGCACCTTTAAACGCTTTGGGTCTTAATGAAGCCAAGATCACACTTATCAGAACTCAGGTATATTCCACACATTTCAAGGATTGGGTTAGTAGCAGTACGAGGTTAATTTTAGAAATTGTATGACAGAAATTTGTGGAGGTAACTTTTAGAAACCTTTGTTACACTGTCTGTACCTTTAAGATTAGCAGTAGAACGTCAACTTTAAACAGGAGTTTACTTTCTCTTGTGAAAAGTATTTGCGTGCAATACTGAAAAAATATATATTATACATGTTCCATTTAAGTATACATTGTGTACAAAAGTCAGTATGTATTATTGTCGAGATGTCTTTGTTACAGGTGTTTATGTTTCCTGGTACCTGGTGGAAAAAAAAAAGAAAATCAAGATGAAGAAGAAAAACTAGATGAAAATAGAGGAATGAAATTAATACTTAGCCTAATCAAGACACTTATAAGCAATTTAAAGAAAGTTGATTACATTGTAGCTTTTTAAATTGATTTTATTTAATAAAGTAACCTTTTATTACTAAAATCTGACTTTGGCAAACATATCTAAATGCTTAAGTTTTCAAACAAAGATGGATGTTCTGAGACAAGATTTACTGTTGAGATTTAAACATGTTTTTAATTCCTCCCTGTTGTTTCAACATAAAAATACAGACAATACATCCTGGTGCGTGTAACTCTGGAATGCAATCACTTTTCTCTTCTTTTGACTCCTGCCACGAACAAGTACGGCCACTTCTCCCCTATCCTACTGCGATCAGCAGTAGCTAATTGTTTGAAAACCGGTTTGAGACGTCTCACTTTTCTCCCACACACACTCCCCAACCGACCTCCACCATGTGTTTGTTTGTGCGACTTTACTCACTCTGCGTAGTGAGAAGACAAATCGGTCAGGGCTCCTAGAGAGCTCAGCTGCTCCTCCAGAGCGGTGATCCTCAGCCCGATGTAGCTGGACACCAAGAGCAGCAACAACATCCTGCAAGAAAAAACAAACAAATAAAAAAAAAGAAAGACATTACATGAATGCAAGCCTCGCATTCTACAGGCTACAAACCCAAGTTGTGCTTTCACTCTGAGGGTTAAAGGTGTGAGCTCATACAGTGCTGATTTTACTAACAATAAGATATCAGTTACATCATCTTTGTGGGGCATAAGTAAAAATCATGTGGTGTTATTATCATCAAATGATAATAACACCTCATAGCTTTCTTAATTTCAGAAAGTTGACATGCCAGCACGGGTGTGTATGCTTTAACATTTCTAAGCTCAATAAGCTGTCCAGCATATAGCAAAATATTGTTTTCTGCTAGAGTTCACATTGTAGAGCCTCAATCACATCACTGTCCTCAGTGATTAAATTACATAAAGTTTGTTCTTACGGAAGAACTGAACTTCTTTAGTTAAAAGGCCAAATGTCTGATTCCCTCCGCCCCCATGACCCACATCGAGTTAGAAATGTGCAGTAGTTAGCAAAGCAAAACAAAGCAGTGCAAGACAGAAATAGCAGGAACGGACTCATGGTTTTCAATTTTTTATATGATTCCAAGTCTTGCATAAATATCTGTTCTGCCACCATTACTCTGGATAACTTTAAGTACAATTTAGCATCACCTTCAAACATCATTTAGTTTGAATTACTAATTTGTGCTGTCACTTTGTGTCCAACATAAAATCCTACATTGAAGTTTGTGAATGAAATGAGTAGTTCAGCTAATTCATTACATGCAAATGGCTGTGGTGCTGAAATTAT
This sequence comes from Girardinus metallicus, assembly GCA_903067095.1. Classification (NCBI taxonomy): domain Eukaryota; kingdom Metazoa; phylum Chordata; class Actinopteri; order Cyprinodontiformes; family Poeciliidae; genus Girardinus; species Girardinus metallicus. Next base: position 28,898 of record CAEGAE010011217.1, on the reverse strand, counting down.
CTGCTGACTAAACAAATTGTGACAGCATTAACCCATGGGTTAAAGATTTTCAATCACTTTATTTACATTCAGCTAGAAAGGATCTGGGTTTTATTTCACCGCAGTAAAGCAGCTGAATGTGGACTGAACTGAACAGATTGAGACAACCAGGCAAGGAGACCGAAAACTTTTAAACAGACCAAGAAAGTTTGGCTCAGCTTTAGCAGACTGGTGCAGTGTTACTCACAGGACCAGGAAGATGTGGAAGACAACTCTTAGACTCAGAACTTCTCTGAAGAACAATAAAAGTGCAACTTTCTCAAGGAACCTCCAAATCCACGATTCAGCTAACATAAAAAAAAAAAAATTGGAAAATAAAAAAACGAAAGCATCAATAAAAATGTCAACACATCAATGAGTAAGGAGTCATTACTCTGGTTTTCTCACCTATGCCATTTTCATTTGTATAACCGCCTCCCTGTGCAGACTTGCATGTGCCGACAGCTGCGGAGGAGACACAAATGCGTTGTTATGTGCTGCAGCGATGTTGAGATGCTTCCTATTGCAGCTCAGATCGGCATCTTTACCTCCACCGTCGATCGGAGAAATGCTGTCGCTGTGAACAACGTTCTCGAAACTGTCCTCTAAACTGGAAAAGCTGGAGGCCTGTAGACAAAGGATATGTGCATGCTGAGAATCATTTTTGTTTGCTTCTGGATTCATGCTGCCTAAAAGTCTCCTGAGATGCAGACTCACTGCATCGTGCTCAAACTCTGCAGAGGACAGGTAAGGGCTGCTGCTTGGGCTGCTCTCCTAATGCAAGCATTAAAAAACAAATCAAACAAACAAAAAAAAACAATCTATGTTAAAAATATGAAGTTTGTTTTTGCTCACCAAATGGAAGAACTTTTCATTTACCTGAGGCTGACAGCAGAGGCTTTGGAGGAGTTTGCAACAGACACTGTAGTTCCTCACTGATGCAAACAAATACTAAAAGAGAGGGGGAAAAAAAAGACAAGTGAAATGGTTAAATCTGGGCCAAAGCATGGTGAAGGGTTTGCTCTGCAGAAATAGGGTTAATTTCTATCTTCCATTTTTCTCCACTACTCTTTCAATGTTTGATTTTCATCGATGTTTTTTTCTTATTAGCTGAAGCCAAAACTGAGGGAGATAATGGAGTCAGGATATAAATTTGAATTCCTGACATTCGGTATGAATGGGAGGAAACATGTCTCACCTACTACATCTCAAGCTCAAACTGCACAAAACAACTCGTGGATGTTCTGTTAAACATGCAGAATGGCTTCTGTCGCTAATTATAAAAGGCATCGAAATCCTAATGATCACAACTTTATCGGTTTCAAATATGATCATCGTTTCAGCTTCACAATAACGATGCTGCTTTTGCTCAGATGACTTTACATTTTTCCACTGCAGGCCCCGAAGTGATCTGCATGGAATACCAAACACTGTGCCGTTCTAAAAAGTGTGAGCGGAGCCTGACCTTCTCTCCGCTAGATGTTAGCACAGACAGCACAGACAAGGTTGGGTTATGTTTCTTTATCTCCTTCAGACTGGAAATAGGAATCACCACCTGCAAGAAGAAAAGAGCAGGTCAGTTCTGGATGCTATGTTACATTTGAGTCATGCACCTAACTGATATATTTTCCAGCAAGCCGAAACACCTTCGGATAAAATAGAAAAGGTTTTTGTTGTTTGGATTCTCTTGGAAAAGCCCTGAAATATCATCATGCAGTGATTTGTTGGAATGATGGAAGTGAGGTATAAAAGGTTCACAAAATTGCATTCAATACCCTCAAGTAGATCTTTTTTTTTTTTCTTTTTCTTAGTTTGTTGTTGCTTTAGGAAAGTAGAAGCCCACTTTGGTCTTAGCTCCTTTTCCTGTTAGCTTTAGTTTCCAGCTAATTGGGATTAATACCCACTGAAGATGGCAAAGGAGTTACAAAAAGGATTTGACCGCTTACAAACTTCTTCTGTTTTTCGACAAATATTAATATGAGACAATGATGAGCTGAGTAAACACATAATGATGTCTGGTTATCAAATGATGATTCTTAAAAAAAACTATCCAAACCAACCTGTGAAAAAAGTGAAACGCTAATTGAGCCCAAAACCTAGTAACTGGTTGTGTCTCATAGTTGTGTCAAATATTTGTGACAACTGTCACCAATTATTTCAGAATCATCTTCTTTTCTTTTTCAAGCATGCCATTCGTTTTAAATTGAAGCATTAGTTTTGATTCCAACTTTAACTAGGCTACTTTAAAACCTTCCTAAAATTAGGGAAAAACTGCTGTATCTTTCCCCAATTTTATTTATACAACAAATGCTATTTTACACGAAGACTCTAACAGCAGAGCAGTGCATACACAACTTCACACATCACAGGCGTCACCTCCACATGAGAAAAAGGAAAAGAAATCTGAACTTTTATGCTGGAATGTCTGACTACAGAAGACGAAAGCGAATTCTGTTGTGTGAATAGAGCTAAAGTCGGAGACTTCTTTAAAAACCTGAAATGTTCTACTTCCAGTAAATGAGAACATATTTTCATATTCATTAAATTAGAATTTTCTTTCCTATAAATCTCATTTGTCAAATTAAATGCATCTTTTGAAAAGAACAACCTATATGAAGGTATTAAACGTACTTTCAGTTAAGTCCATCTGTACGAAAAATGTTTTTTATTGGTCTGATGTGATATTCTAATCATAAACATTATGTTTTCGTTCGCTGAAAGTGGAAAATCATCAAAGTTGGCAGAAGCAGAAGCTTGACAACATCAGTCCGTGTGTAATTAATCTATATAATTAATGTGTTTCACTCAGTGAACACATCTAATGAAATAAGTGGAATTTTCAATAAGATTCCAATTTACTGACTGGGTTTGTACGTGAAACTTATTTGGCTTTTAGTGACATTTTTAAGAATCCGATGCTTTTCTCTGACATTCGTGTTTCACGTCAAACAGGCAGCAAAGTGAATTACCTTGGTCTCTTTCAGCAGCACAGATGAGTAGAAGCACACGTTGTTCTCCGAAACAAAGAGTTTTCCGTGATACAGGACCTCCCTCTGCAAGGAACAGGTAAACGCTGCAACAACAAAAGCGCATAAAAGAAGTCACCGGGGAAACATGAACACATCTGCTGAATCATTTATCCACGCGAGGCGCTTGCGGCTCTGCGTCCTCCGCAGAACATTTGGCAATCGAACACATTCGGAGGCCCAGCGATTGGAAAAGTAAGACAGCGGAGATCATTGGAACAAAAGTCAGGACGTGAAGTCATTTCCATAATCAATCGCCGTAAATGAGCAACAGACTTTTGATTGCAAGAACACTCACTGTGTGTCAGCCTCTCCTCCGCGGGGATCTCTTGAAACTGTTTGTGGAAGGTTTTATTGTACTTTATGTAGCTCTGCGGAGGAACACAAACAACTGTTCAGACGTGTGGATGTGGGGCAATTTAACTGAAAATGTTTTCCTTTCGATACAAAGTGGGCTTAACGTTGGAAGTAACAAATACTTGCTCGGGAGCAGTGGTGACAATTTTGTGATCGCAGCTGATGATAAAGGACACGTCGCAGGATTTTGCCAAATGAGACCTTTTTAGTACAATCTTTCAAGAAAGTAAATTATTTTGTTCCTTAAACTTGAAAAGTAGCACACATTTGAGATCACTGCCAACACTTGAGGGACTACCTGGTGTTTTTAGATAAAAGTAATTATCTTTTGTTGTTTTCACGCAGAAACCAATGTTGCAGCCTGCTGCAGATGGAGAAAATCAGTTAGGTAATACTAGGGCTTGTCTAAAATACGTAACTTAATCTTAAAATTACATAAATAGTGGAGGACACTCCCATTTTTATTCATACTAGATTAAGCATAATACGACACACCGGGTCAAGATAGTGCCTTTTTTCCTTGTGTCATTATTTACTTCTTATATTTTGACATTGATATCATGTATGAAAAATTTGAAGTCCACCATTTAAGATCCTAATTAAATTCATCTATTCATTTTGTTTTTCTGTTTTTTTTTCAGAAATAGGAACTTTAGAACTATTCAATTTAGTTCAACTTTTGTCAATGATGTGAATATATATATTTTTTAATCCAGATAAGGTTTTTGAAACAGTTAGGGAAGTTTGTAGATGTTAAACACCTGGTCTAATATTTGACATCCGAATGAACAAATAATGATGACTGACATTAGTTCCCTTCTACTAGTTACTGAGTAACTAACAAGCCTCTGCACCACTTGATGGCATCTGATTGAGGTCATTTAGATACACCTGTCGGCATAGGTGTATCTAAAACACGTGGGACCATCTGCGGGTATCTTTGAGGCTATTCCTGCACACTTTTTTTTTTTTTTGTCTTTGGAGATCCTATAGTACTGATGCATATTCCTGGGATGTCATGCCATGAAAGCAAGTCTTCAAAAGGTCCCGCTTCTAGAGGATTTTTCAGAAAATGGAGTTCATCTTGTTTATAAACTGCTTCACATTGTCTCTTATACCAGCGGGCAGCAAAGACGGTCTAATTAAAGTCATTGTCGATGCTCAATTAATGTCTGAATTTTCCAAACTACTGAAGCGTCTCCTTTTCAGAGCGGCTCCCACCTGCAAGCATCAGTTTGTGCAAAAAAGGGAAATGGAGGGAAAACGATCGTTTGCTACTCAGTGGTGTCTACAAGGCTCACCAACACAACAAATCTGTGCAAAAAAAAACCCATGACATTTAAAATGGGATGAATGCATGAGCAGCCATAAAGAAAGTCAATCAAATTTGCAAAATGCATTCTGCCTAAAGTTAAACTCACATACTGGGTCTTTTGGTGATGGCATTAAAATGTGAGAATTTGTTTTTGGTTTGAATAACCGGGCCTTTTTCATAAATAGTTCTTGCAGTTATATTATAATGTCATATATCAATTTAGCATTTGTTGTATTTCATTTTTTTTTTTTTTTTGCACTTCAAAATCACCTACTTCAAGTACAGTCATCTTTAAGGGAATATCAAAAAGGCATCAGGGTAAATTTATACATTTAAAAAATTTAGTAATATAATATTTCCTACAATCCATTATATCACTTCAGTTTTAATTAAAGTGTCAATATTGTCATTTGAAAAATACATTTATTTTTTTTAAATATAGAATATTATCTGATTATAATATCTGATTCCTCTCTACGTAGCACGCAATTATGTTCCGTCCTGATTGCTAAAAGATTTTCCTGTTCAGGTTTCAGACTGATGAGAAGTTTTTTGTTTTCTTTTATGCCTTAAAATATTTTAATATACTTTGTTTTGCTCTGTCAAATAAAATCCCAACAGAAAACGTTGGAAGATAAAGGTTGCATTGAGACAAAACATAAAATAACTGGGCCTTACGTGATGAAAAATCTTAACATTAGAAATGTTTTTCCATTTCTTGACAATACGAGCTTTCACAGATATCACGTAAATCTCAATTTAAGCTACATATGTGGGCAATAACTCTTTATGGCTTTAAAAGGGGGATGCTATCAGTTTACATATTTACTTTGCATGCAGAGAAAAAGGGAACAGCACACTGAGACGATAAGAAAGTATGAATCTGACTTACATGAGTAATGGTGAGCCCGTCCGATCTGCTAAGATAATCTGCTGCTGTGGTCTGGTCCCTGAAGTCACAAATGGTTTCATTTCATTTGGATGGACAATATCACGGCACCGTCTCAGAATAAGTGTGATGTTTTCTCTCAACTGGAACTTTTCCGAATGTCTGTGTGGTGATGGGTGCATTGTGCACAGTACCTGTTGCTCAGTCTGAAGCTTTGAATTAGCTGCCTGCCCTGCTGCTGCTGTTCGATATTCCCCAAACTCAGGCTCTGGCTCCGGCTGCACTTCTTCCCGCTGCCTCTTCTCATGAGAAGAGGAGAGAACCCATCCACGACTCTAATCCAGGAGGAAAAACGTCAAAAGGGACTATCCGGCTTTTTAAATGAGCCTCGCAGCGGCTCAGATCAATGCGCAACAAGGTAAAGAAATAAAATCGCTGATTGGAACACGAGTGGAGGCACAGCATTTTTAGAGGCGTCAGCGCGGGCCAAAGCGGCTCCAGTGTGCTGACAGCAAACATCATTTCATTAAACCTTCAGCTTCATCTTTCTGGCTCAGACAGAAACAGGAATTTGGCTTGTTTTACACAAACAGCTTGTAAAGTATCAACAAAGAGTCGTGCTCGGCTCTACAGGAGGCATGGATGAACAGCACACAGGCACAAGAAGAGTTGTTCATTTTTATGAATCCAGTATAATGCGCCTGTCGGTAACGCCGCTCTTCAAAGCAGGTGTTTGAAGTGCCACAGCAGCAAATTTACAGCCCTGAGCAAAACTACTTACACCCTTTGATTTTTTTTCTTTTCTTCATATTTCACCACTTATAATTCCAATTACTGTATTGGGATTTTACGTGACAGACCAACACAAAGGAGGGAATATTTGTGGACAGGAAGAGATAGAGTACATACCCTTTAAATAAAAATAATAACGGTGAAATGTGTGACTTGCATTAGTATTCACTCCACTTTACTCTCACATCCATATGTAATACCTAGTAAATAGAGTTTATCTCTTTATAATTTAACTTCAGCTGTTCTGTGAATCCGTCACAGGTTTGTTTCAGCAAATCAGTGAACTGCCTGCATTGTGAAGATGCAGAAGTTGTGGAGAATTTAAAGCAAAGTTAGTTTACGAAGCAATATCCCAAGTAAGGACATTTGTAACAGCTCATGCTGTTACAAATTTGTGTGTGCCTGCTCGTACTGTTGCAGCTGTGGAGGAGCTGCAGAGTTTCACGGCTTAAGGTGAGACTTTCTGTCAACTGTTGGCCATGTACTCGGTGAAGCTAGGAGCAAATAAAAAAAATATTTCCAACCACTTTTTGGCCTGCGAGCAAATGTCAAATGAAGACTGCAAACTATGAAACAAATGTGCTCGCAGCATCAAGCTGAGCAAAGGTCCACCTTGCGGCAGAACCACAACCCAAAAAGAGCCACAGCGAAATGGCTTGGAATGGGAAAACCTAGTCATATGTTAGAATGGTCTCGTCAAAGTCCACTTAAATCAGTAGAATTAAAATGCAACGCTCTCCATCCAGTCTGAGCTACTTTGCAAAGAAGAATGAGCGAAGATGTCAGTCTCTAAAAGCCGGTAGAAGTGCAACTCAACAGAATGTCAGCTGTTCTGCAGAGGGAGCTTTTTAGGTTTTTGCATGTAAATAAACGACTAAATAAACCCTTCATCTTTTTATTTCCCACCTTCACACAACTTTGAGTTGGCCTATATCCCATAAAATCCCTGTAAACAGATTGAAGCTTGAAGTGGTAATGTGACAAAATGCGATAAAGTCCGAGAAGTATGCGTGCTTCTGCGGCGCCGCATCTCTGAGTTATTGCTAGTGGTTCTGCCGTCGCTGGGCAACAGCAGGGATCCCTGGAGCTTGGTTTCACTTTGAAAACCAAGCAACGCAGAGTCTGCTCACATATCCGCCAAGGACCAATTCATCATTATAAAAGATGGACCTTACAAAAGGCGCGAAGCCTTTACAACAAGTACAGTTCACATTTAATTTATTTATTTATTTTTTTTAAAAAAAAACGAGAAATACTCACGAACTTCCCACTGACAGTTTCCTGCTTCTCTGAGTCATGGCAAAAGCAGACCTCCCAACTTCCACACAAGTAATCAGTCAACAATAACACGACAATGCGATGATGTTCTCACTTCAGCGCAGACTCATTAGCTCTCAGCGCCCGGTGGTCCAGTGTTTTCTTTTTCCTGGAAGTCGCTTGGAAATAAGCAGGTGACAGAAAGAGAGACTGCCCACTTGTTCGAGGGATGCAGGTGGGGAGGAAGCGCCGTTTCAAATGAGCCAATCAGAGGACGTCTGCGGAGGTAAAACCTGTGACGGTGGGCGTGGCCTGTTACACACGCACATTCATAGAAGGTATGTGGAGATTGCGGCGAACAAGTCAAGCACGAGCCTTTTAACCTGTTCGGCCTGCGCAGATAGGGATCAGAGTGATTGACGTCCCTGACTAAGCAGTTTTCTCAAATGCTTAAACGAAAAGTTTCACATTCGTCAGTCAGGTAATCAAAGCTGCCTATATTGCAAAAGATCCTGCTAACTATAATGATTATTTTTGTAATCAGATCTGTGACGAATTTGTACTGTATTTTTTTGTGTTTCCAATTTTATCTTTCTAGTTGTGTTTTATTTTAGAAATAAAATATTATTGCACTTTCACTCAATTGAGCTTCCACTCCAGGAAACTGCAGTGGTTTCCTCCAGCAGCAGATATAATTGTTTTTATAGCTTCAGTTATGAAGATATAAAAACAAATTATATATCCAGTGCAAGATCATGAGGTTCTGCTGAACATCTGGACTGAAATGCCCGGCATGAAGGACTTCATTGATAGAGTCATGTGATTGGCTGGTTAAATTCTGGTTAATTCAGAGTTGCCATGGCGGCAACTCTGACCAAGATGTGTTCAGATTTGCACATCTGAACACATCTTGGTCCATTCTTCTTTACAAAATATTTCAAGCTCAATCAACCTGCATGGAAAGCGTCTGTGAAAAACAGTCTTCAGCAAACATTAGGAGTAAACTTGATTGATTTGAACTCTGATTGCTTTTGTATTTAGCTCCATCCAGTTTGTCAACTCTGACCAGTTTCTGTGTCTTTGCTGTAGAAACAAAAAAACAAAAGCACACTACATTATGAGCCTGCCACCGCTGTGAAGGATGGCATGTACAATTTTCCTGCTCATGTGTTGCATGGAGACTATTAACTTTTAATGGACTTCTTCTGACCGGAGCTCTTTTTCCATTTTGTTTGCTTTGTGACAAATTACCAAAATGACATCTTCATTAGTTTTTTTTTTTGTCAACTCTAATAAACACGTTGACCCACCTGAGTTGTGGATATCTGCATGTCCTTCAGAGTTACCATAGTCATATTTCGGTAGGTTTATAATTGTTAAGGTTTACAATTTTTTTCTTTTCTTATTTCTCTTTTCTTTTTTTTTTTTTTTTTTTTTGCTTTTGAGTCACAAGCTTTGAACATCCCTGGTTCTAACATGACAGAATATGAAAAGGCTGCAAAGCTAAGAATACTTTTGCTGCATATACTGACAAAGATATAAATGCGACAAAGACTAGCGAAAACCTCTGAGTCCTCCTGATGAAACGGTAATTGATTAGCTTCTTCAGACTTAATGGTTGACCAGCTGAGGTTATTTTTTTCTAGCAGAGTTCAGTTGAGAACACAAGACTCTTCAAACAGGCTAATCTGAGCTGATACTAGCATTTTTTAAATGACCCTCATGTTGTTTGTCGCTGTGACTCACATAAACTGTTGCTGTTGATGATTTCAGTATAAATAACTTCATACAAAAGAAAGTGCAAAGCCACAGAGCCTGCATGCTGGAGGAAGTGCAGCATGATGAAGAATGAGTTGTGCTGTTTAGATAAGCATCAGTGATCCGATGGCAGAGAATCACAGACGTTCCACATGATGGCGTCCACTGCAGACGCAGCTACTATGCCAGGGGTCATCTGGCAGATTCTCTGATTCTTCTGAACAAAATGATTTAGAAAATAATTAGATTCAGATATAAAAGAGTAAAAAGAATGTCTGCAACATTGCAAAACCAAAGAAAGGGTTTATGTGATATAATCAGTCAGTGGTATTTTTTCAAGCTTAAGACTTTAATTGCCCATAATTCGACACTGCGAGCCAAGAGTCTCCTCAGGTACTTTATCTCAACACGGAATTTCTTGTTCTTCTATTTTTTTCTTTGTGTTTTCAAGAAGAACAACCTTGAAACCTTCTGGCTTTCTCAAAGAGCTCGATGAAGCGGCTAAACAAAGCAGAAAGCAGGAAATAAAAATACTTTATACCCGCAGTGTCTAGTCGCATAACAAGGGTGTGTGTGAGCATATTTAATCTTTCCTCTGCATCTTATGTGAAGTAAAATAAAAAGTGAAACACAGGCAGAGCTCAGTTGAGTTCATTCTTAGGAACATCTCTGCTTGGATCAGACATGGGTGTGTCGTGCTCAAGCACATAATAAAATATTGCACTCCTTATCACTGATCAGCTGATCGAGATTCCTCGTGTTTGCTCTGATTTGAAGTTGGAGGAAAAGCTCCATCGTTCCCGTGGCTCCACTGCACCTGCTTGTTGTTAACATAAAAATGGCACATTTGAAACAGATATGTTGTTGTTTGTGCCATTTCAGATCAATTTAAGGAACAGTTTAAAAAGTAATAAAATAACATCTTCTCAAAAATGTGATTTATATTCTTTTAAGACAGTCAAATGACTTGCAGAAAAAAAAAGAATCACACCCCAGCACATCGCTAGCATCTCTGAAGAGTTCATCTCTGCAATCTACATTTTAGACATAAAAAATGTGCTGTTGTCAGCAGAACAAAAAAGATTTAAATCAGTTCCTAAAGCGCATCTTGTTCTTTTTTAGTTTTAGAATTGAATAAAAAACACTGTTGTTTACCAAAACTATCTGAAAAGCTTTTTTAAAAAATTTATTTATGTAGAGTGTTGAAACTGGAATTATTAAATTATTGTTTTCAGTGACAGGAATCCATTTTTGCATCAGCTGACGTTGGCTCCATCTAGTGGAGCAGGGATGAATCACAGAGAAACAACAGGAATGCCTTGTATCCAACCATCCTGCTTTTTTTAATACAAATCCAAGATACAATATCTACATCTATGGTTTGAAAGGAAAGAACAAGTACATTAGTGAGGGGTATGGCATCATCAGAGCTGGCCCTCCACACGTTCATTATATGTTTCGCGTGTGCCTGTTAATATATTTCTCTTGACACAATAATGATTAGAAATCGAGGGAGTAACATATTTCATATATGTTCTAACATTGCCAAGACTTCAGGACCACACATAGAGTTCATATGAGAAGAAGTTCAGGCTCAGGCAATAACCTCTGAGGCTGTGTGTGTGGGTGGGTGTGCGTATGTAACGTGTGTAGCTAGACAATTCGTACCCACTCTCCGTCGAAAATACACCTGCTACTCTGTGCTTTCAAGCAAACTAAACACCAACGGCACATCAGGAGAATTTCACTCTGCTCTATATGTCGAACTTTTCCGATGCCGTTAATTGCATCGCTGCTGCAGCTACATATAGGACTTCAAATCGGGCGAGGTGGGGAGGGGTAGGGGTCAAACGGGCATCACTTGTAAACTTTAGATAGTTCTGCCTCTAACGTACATCTCTATAACTAATCAGTAATTAGTATCAAATAGCACCCTGCACAGAGGGCATATGTTCTCCATACAAAGCAAATCATTTAAAAAAAAAAGCACATAAAAAAATGGAAAGAACAAAAAGTAACAACTTCATACTCCAAAAAAATAAATTAATAAAACCACAAAAAAAACAAAAAAAAAACCAAACAATTCTATCGGTTGTCTTTAAAAAAAAAAAAAATAGAAAATAACAAAATAGAATAAATATTTTTTAAAAACCATATGAATTAAATACGACAAAGTGAGCGAGAACAATAAGGCTTTTTAGCGACGATAAGCAGTACATCACATCCGGTCCCACTTTAAACACGCTGTGCTCGAATGTTCGGAACGGTACTGCGTAGGACTCGCAGTGGCAGACTGTATGTACAAACGCAGAGGGCCTGCCAGGATGTCTCACACTGGTACCTCATCGTGCTCTTTCAGCACTACAGTACCAATTGGGATAATAGTTCAAATTAGGTCGAAGATACACACCTATATCACAGGCGTTTCACTGGAGTCGGAGCAGTTCCTATCGACTGGTGAAGTTGGGAGCTTCTGTACAGACGGATAAATGAGACAGAAAAATATATAGGGTTTCTGTGAAGGATTGGAAATGGAAATGAACGCACAGCGCCTCGCAAAAGTCATTTCCCCACATTTTGTTTTGTTGCAATCACAAACTTTTATGTATTTTATTGGCGTTTTATGTGATAGAGCAACAGGAAGTGGCGCATTAAGTGAGAAGTGGAAGGAAAATGATGCTTGGCTTTGAAAATGTCAACTGCTGGCAGTCTGATTTGTCAAAAAAAAAAATCACATAACAAATTTCTATCTTGAGTCAGATAGAAATGTGGTCATAGTAAGATGAAACCTAAATTTGTAGCCAGCATGCAAACATCATTTGTGGCAGAAAACTAAAACTAAACCATCATCCTGAACTTGCCAACATGAGACATGGTAGAGGCAGAGTTATGCTGTGGGAAATGCGTTTTTAAAAAAAAAAAACAAAAAAAACAGAGCTTAAAGATTAATGGATGGAAGTAAACACTGCTTGCAAGTTGATATTTGCAGACTCCTTCCATCTGGCTGACTTTGAACTCGAGAAAAGATGAAAAAGTTCAAGGGGTATGAATATTTTTTTTTTTTTGACTTTTGCAAGGCACTGTACCTCAAGCTTTCTCATTTTTAAAATATATTTCAGTATCTTCCATTAGCGGTAAGCTCAACAAGTAAAAATATAGGAATGATTTTACTGCAAAGGAGTGCAAATCCAAGTAGGAAAACACTAGAGCAGGAAGATGACCATGACAAAGCTTTCGTTCTTAACATAAGATGTGGTGTTTAACAGTAGAAGCTCTGAAAACAATGCATGAGCGTCAAGCAGCGTGTTAAAGAGAAAAATCAAGTCTGCATAAGGCAAAGGAAAACGTCGAAAATACATAAAGACCTGCAGATATGAACGACACATATACCGAATTGAGAGAGAAATATAGAGCTCAGTTCTTTTGCAAGCGTCTCTTTCAATAAGCCACTGCTGAACCAACACAATGGGGGACAGACATTCAAGAGGGAGCAAAGATGGACGATGAACACGGACGATAGCAAACAGCAAGCAGTTGTTGAGGACCCGCATTACAGGTCCCAGCCCGCTTCTGGACTCGACGGGCTCTAAATGCGACCCCCCAGGTAAGCTTTAACTGGGCGCTGACGACTCTGGGGCTGGTGAACAAGGGGCGTGACTTCTCTCTGACTGGTCTGTCGTTGTGCTGGGTTATAAATAGGAGCCATGCCTCCTTATAGGCCACAGTTCTCGCTTGCGCTGCGCGGCTTTGTCTTGGCACTGTGCATCTGGTGAACGAGCCGCCACCCGCGTCTCCACAAAGTCCTCGGGGCTGATGGGTCTGTAGACGTCCTCGAAGTCGACTCACAGACACAAAGAAATGTTCACCTTGTTACTCCTTTAGTACATCAAACTAATAGATATAAAGTTGAGGATAAAAAGCCCATTTAGGGTGCAGCAAATATCCAGGCTCTGTTTTTTTTATGTTTTTCTCTTAGATCTTTTTGTATTTTACACACATAGAGTAGCGTAGCTCCTGTTCAGAAACCTTTTGTATTTCACTGGTTCATACTTGAAATAGCTGACCACAACACATGTATTTATACGTCCTTCACACTGGAACACTGAGGTAAGTATATGGATTACACATGGATAGTCTCTTCGCCCAGCAGGGAAAGCATTGGTGAGCTCGGCCGCTGTTAAGAGAACTCTTGTTGCTGTTTTTGTCGCTAGTCGGTGCAGAATTGGTCTTTAAGTCTTGCTTTCAGGAAAAGTTGAATGTTGTCGCTGCTTTGGACCACCCCTCCCTTTCTCTCATGTCGTTTGTTGTTTTGTTGAAGCAGAAAGGTGGATGTGTGTTTTTCTCTCTTATGTTGCATAGTGGTCAAAGCTACCCAGGTACTCAAGAGCAGCCTGATAGCAGAACTGGTACTCATCCTGAAGAACAGACAAAGAAAGCAAGTAAACAACTGTGTATTAAAAACTATTTTAAAGTCTGTTATTTTTCTTAAGTATGTTTGATTTCAAAATCCCACACCTAATGCCGATAATAATTACTGATAATTCCGTATTCAAATTTTGAGACTTCTCATACAATTAGTCATTAACAGGAAATAAGCAGTAGCATACAAAATGTAGGTATCAAATCATTATGTCATATGTTACTTAGAAAACATGGTATCAAAAACATTTGAGCTCTGAAAAAGTAACCCCACCCCTTGTTATTTAAATGTGATTTACCAACAAGCTACAGGCAGTCTAGATCTGTAGAATCAAGAAATCACCTAAACATCACCTGACTGACAACCTGATACAGACTAAAAGATCTTAAAACTAGATGAGCCCATCTAGTTTTGTTCTACTCATAAATAACATCATCATCTGCAAGATGCTTTTTACTTTTTATCTATCCAGATTATCTAGATTTGGTGTGACCAAAAACGGCAAAAGAGAAAAACACTTTTGAGTGGAAAATATTTTCCACAGTACTACACTATTGCACTGAAGAGATCCCAAGACAGCACTGGTGTTTCAAAAGCTGGACCAGCTGAGATAAATTTTTCAACAAAATACCTTTTCCTGCTATAAAACTGTTGAGGTTGGAATTGCTCAACATAGTAAAAGTTAACGTTGCTGCTCTGACTATGGATTAAACAGGGGTCACAACTAAAAGATGTGACTCCAAATGAGCTGTGCGAACCATGCCGAAAAAGTACATACTGCACAAAGCCTAGCTTATTCATATTCTTATTCCCTGCAAATGTGTAAAGTGGAAAATAGTTGTCCAATTTCTTGTTAAAGTTGTTGATTCTATGCTCCGCTTTTAGTTAAATCTATTTATGTGTTTTATGAGAAGAAGATGTTTTTAAAGCAATTTAACATGAATCTTGCACCAGTCAACTTTCAAAGTTGTGCTTTATTTTTATTGTATATTTAGCAAATATTTAGCAAATTCCTTTTATTTTTTTTATTTTTAAATCAGCAGTCACAATGAAAGAAAGAAAACCTTTAAAAACGTACAACATTGTTTTTAAAAAACGCCTTTGCTAAACTTAATGTTTTCAGATGTTTTTAAAATGGCATTTGAATCCAAGTTTCAGTTGATAAATGCTGCTCTCATAGAGCATTGTCTACATAAATTCACTTTCTAAATCTTACGGTTTCCTCTGAGTGTCACACTCCACTCTCTCAATCATAAAGAGCAAAGTAGTTTTTAATTGAGAGGGTTGTCAGATGATTTGATCTTACAGACGCGTCCCTTTTTTTCGCTTCATTTCGCTGAAACTTATGTAATAATCTCATCCCAAGTGTGCCTCCAAAATATGCTCGATCACTGGTGATTTCTGCTCTGCTCCGGAGCCGTCGCAAAGTATTTGACTCGAGAAGAGACTCTACTGTACATTCTGTTACATCAGGTCACGAAGTGTTCTTGAGCTCACCTCAGTCTGCACCATGGCCGGTCTCTGTGTCCGCAGCATCTTGACAGTTTGGAAGATGTCCACTGCGCCCTCGTAACGCATCCTCTCCAGGACAATGCTGAGCGTGATGAAGACACCTGTCCGCCCCACACCAGCACTGCAGTCGTAATGGAAAAACATGCCAGAGCAGATTGAAGGGTGCCAGACTCCTCGGTGTGACACTAAAGGGATATATCAAACAATCGGCTTCAGGGAGAAAAGCGGCTGGTTACCTGCAGTGAACGGCGATTGGTCCGTCCTGGCCAAACTGCTCCTTGGTTTTGTGCACTTGGCCGATGAAGTCGATGAAGCCCTCCCCAGATTTTGGCACGCCTTGCTCGGGCCAGTCGGTGAACTGGAACTGACGTACCGTTCTGGACTGGCCGTCCTGAGGGAGTGGGCGGATCGGCAACGATAAGAGACATTTTCTCCAGAACACCTGAATGAATTGCCGGACTTAAAGGCCAACGTGGTTTCTCTTTTCAACACATGATGCATATCGTAAAAACAAGCAGTTACTGCTGATTCAAGGGGATCATTTCAAAATGACTATTTCCAGAGTTCCTTGCTGTATTGACTGAGAAAAGATGCTCTGCCAGGCAACATCCTCTTTTTTTTCTCCCTTTCTAATGATTCCTGTTATCTGACCCAGGATCAGTTAGCTGTGGTTAACTTGAAGCTGTAACGTCAGTTCGTCTGCTTCTGTCAGCCACTCAGTAGGCAATTACATCTTTTCTCTTCTGCTCAGCCTCTCCGACTCCCCTTTAATGGAGATCAATAGAGCATCTGTCAATGCGGCGTCACTGCAGGACAGGCTTAACTGGAGTTATCTATGACTGGCACGTGCACACGCGCACACACGCCCATGTTGTCAAGATAATCTGGAGACAGCATGGTCGAATGCATGGCCTGCAGCATCTTGTCAATACGCACGAACAGGCCGTGTTGCACACACACGCACATTCGCATACAAAACACTCGCTGAGCAACACACACTCCAGGTCGATAGGACATGCTTCGCGTCGCTGCCCCCTAACGACACCGAAGGAATAGACAAAAATCGAGGAGTGTGATATTACGCCGCCTGGACGCAACATACAATAGTGTGGAGTATGTGATCACAAACCCACCCTGGCGTCTGTGACTTTGAACTCCCGCAGGATGTACTGGGGCATGTTGTACTCCGCCATCGGGTCAACCACAAAGTACTGGTACCTGGCGGAGCGCTCGGCGGGCCAGTACTGGTGACACTTTTCCTAAAAGAGGAAATACACAATCAGACTTTGATAAATCATGAAACGGGGTCGGGGTGCTGGAAGGTGTGAAGTATTTATTAATATTCAGCAGTGCCTTGGAGAACGTTTATAACGCTTGACTGTCTTTATTTATGTAAAATATGACAGACCCACACAAGTAGAGCATGAATAGGATGGAAAACACAGGCTTTTCTTCATAAAAATCAGAAAATTGAAGCTTCCATTTTGATTTAATAGTTTATAGAATAACATTTTGGTGTAGTTATAGCTGTCTGTGTTTTATGGTATGCCTCCAACTGCTTTGCACATCTTGAAACTGGCAAAGCTCAAGGCTCAAGCTCAGTTCTTTAACATATTTATACTGGCATTTCACCATATTTAGCTTCACCCTTTTTCCCTTAAAACTCTCAACATTTTTCCTGTCCCTGCTGAGGAACAGCATCCCAGAGCATGACGCTCTATTTTACTATAGTGATTATGTGTTCAGGGTAATCAAAAATTTTCTTGCCCATCAAGTTTCGGCCAAACAGTCCTAAATGTTTATTCTCGGTCTCCTGTGAACATAGCACCCAATTAGCCCTCAAAAAGCTGAAACTATGACTTTTAATTGGCACTATTGTATAAAGGCCAGATCTGTGAAGAGCGTCACTATCAGTTTTCTTGTCGACAGATTCTCCCACTTGAGCTGTTGGTCTCTGAAGCTCATGCATTTACCTGAGGGCTCTTGGCTGCTTCTCTGAATATTCCCTCCTCGCCCAGCCTGTCAGTTTTGGTGGACAGTCATCTCTTCGTAGGTTTGCGCTGTTTGTTCACTGATGTTTTCCATCAAACCTCTAAGGTTTTCATTATTTATTGCAATTGGGTTGGACTATAGTTTCTAATTAACTAAGTTCTGAAATAAATAGCTGTCTTTTCGTTTTAACTGGGTGCCACAGAGTAAAGCAGCCAAAAAAAAAACAAATGCATATATTTCAGAGTTTTGTTTGTAAAAACTTTTTGATTTGCAGAATTTTCATTTCAAAGCAATACATTGTCCTTACCCGTCCCATTTCTCTCAGCTTTGTCAGCATGACCACGATGGTGGAGTTGTGCTCCCACAGCATCCTCCAGAAGTCCTCCGTAGTCTCGGCAAGTGGACCCTGGGTGGCAATGTAGCCTCTTTGCTGCCTGCACACACACAGACACAGGAGCACAATATTATTATGAAGCCACCTCCCTCCGTTCTTCCCCGTTTCTTCATCTGCCAAGCATCTCACTAAAAACTGGGTCAGGCTTCAGGCAAGACGCAGAACAGTCAAAACACGCGAGTAGAACCACTTGGAACGGCTGAATCATCAGGAAGCCCTCGTTGTCCGTCCCCGTCGCGGGAACTGAGGCAAGCGCCGCGCGGCGAGACAAATTGTGGGAGCACGTACAGCGTAATGACAGATCTGACACGACATGACAGATGAGAGGGCCGCGGTGAAAAGCCCTCCGATCGGGTCACTTATCAAAGCACGACAAAACGACAGGAGGGTCGGGTCAGATTAGCGTTTGGAGCAGGACAACGAACCTGTATCCGTCTATGTAACTGGCGTTGATGTAGTCAGAGCCCTCCAGGCCACGGATGGGCTGCAGGCAAACGCGAGTGGTTTCGTAGGGCATGATGTTCACCAGTCGGTTCTTGAATTTGTTGCAAGGGAGGTTGGCTGTGACAAACCGCGATGTGTGGGCTTTGGTGTTGGCCAGACGCTGAAATAAGAAAGAAATTAACATTTTCAGTTTAATACTTAATTATTTAACAACTAAAAGGTTTGTCTGTTAATTTCTTTTTTGCTTCTTTGTTTCTATTCTATTTTAAAATCTATCTTAGACTGGACTTAGTTTTCAGACATTCATTACTTATTCTTTAATTCATAATTAATGATATGTTTCACATCAATTTCCATGAAAATACAAAAAGAAGAGGCATCAATTATTTATTAGTATCAGTTTAAAAAGATGACAAAAGAGGGCCAGAAAAAGCAGTGAAATGTACCCTTTTGTCACTTTTGCACACTTTTATCAGTAGATCCTCAAACAACAAAACATACTTTGAAAATCATAGATATAGGAGACAATCAGAATATAAAATCAGTGCAAAAAGCCTATTGTTCACAAACATGTCTTGATGACATGTGTTATGTTAATCTAATAAGAAAAAAACTCAAGTGCTTTTCTGTCATTTTTCAACAGTTTCACTTAAGCCCTTTGGCATTTTTCCCACCTTGAACTCCAGCTCCATGCCAGTGACATGTTCTCCAGGCTCCACCTTGGACAGCTTCTGCATGTAGGAGTACAGGCTGCGGGCCGCCACCTCCGTGTTCCCACAGGCCACGGCCTCCAGCAGGGACTCGTGGATGAAGCTGTACTGGTCCTCTGTCTGCACCATGTAGTTCCTCTGTGAGCGCATGAGAGTCACGTGGCCGTAGATGTCCACGGTGCGCTCATGCCGAATGCGCTCCAGCATGGCGTCGATGACGATGAAACAGCCAGTGCGACCCACGCCGGCACTGACGGAAGGAGACGAAATAACTTTTCATAGTATGCTTGAAATGAAAATTAGTGAAAGCTGTGAAGCAGACTCATTTTCTTTCTTGTCATTCTGCATCTTTTTATATATATATATATATATATATACATATATATATATATATATATTTTTTTTACAGTTAGAGAGCTGCACCAATCTATGAATGCGTGTGCACACCTGCAGTGAACAATGATGGGTCCGGCATCAGGAGGGTTGCAGGCTTTGACCCTGCGAAGGAAGTTCAGGAAGGGGGTGGGATATTCAGGCACACCATGATCGGGCCAGGCGGTGAACTGGAACTGACGCACCTCCCTCCGTTCACTGCTGCCACTCTGATGGGAGAAACATGGAAAAAAACAAACATTTTTACATGGCTGAATGACTGTAAAAATGGTACAAGTACAATAAATATTAAAAAAAACAAACTTATTTATAATGATGGTTGGATTTACAGTGCATTGCAAAAGTATTTATACCTCTTAATTTTTTTTCCACATTTTGCCACGTTACTACCACAAACTTTGAACATTTGGCCAACTTGCAAAACTCTATGTGTGCTGGAAAACTAACACAGCACACCGCCCTGAACACACTATGCCTGCCAGTAAAAATAGAGTTTGATCTGATTACGACTGAGCTAAATACATTTACGCGGATAAAACCATAATATTCCGAGAAAAACGTTGTACTACAATAAAGCCATAATAAATAAAGTTGGACGAAAAAAAAGTCAAAACAATACGAGAGTAAAGTTGTACTATTACGAAAAATGAAGTCATAATATAGTAATTTTATTTTTTTATTTTATTTTTTCTGTTATGGCAGACGGAGCAAAATAAAAAAAAATCCTAGAGGAAAATCTGTCAAGCCTTCAAAAGATTTAGGAATGTTGTGGACCTTACTTAAGCTTCTAGCAGGAGAACAACCATAAATATTCTGTCTGAGTCTGAGATTAAAGCCAGTATGTTTATTAGAGTAGCCCAGTAAAAGTCCAGAACTAAATTAGTTCATAGTCTCTTATCCAAACTGACTGAACTTTCTTTGTTTTGTAAAAAAGAATGAGAATGATCAATTTGTAGATGTGCAAACGTGGAAGGGACTTGAAGTGAAAGGCGGTTCTTTAAAGAACTGAGCCAGAGGTCTGTCTGTCAGACAAAATACAAATAAAATGCAACAAAATTCATAGTCTTAACGTGACCAAATGTGAAAAAGCTTAAGGGGTTTGCAAGGAACTTCAGGAAAGATTTTAATGGATTCACCCAACGACAGCAATCAATAGCAAAAAAAAAATCCCACTGGAAAATACAAATCATCTTTTCTTTAAAAAACATATCTAAAACTCGTACAAAAAAGGAGACATGAATAATGACTGCATTTTTAAATATTTAAATCGTTCACGCTCTGCATTTGATGTTTCACAAGAAATCACCAAAATATAGAGAAGCTGCGCTAGGAAGCTACAGTTGGCCTACTTTTGGTGCTCCTAAGTAGGCCACAGGGACATGGGAGACTGACGGTCCTAGATGAGCCCTGTGTTGAAGAAACCGCTCCACTTCCAGCACTGATTGCATCTCAGCCCCTGACACATGGACCTTGGCCTGGTTTAAACGCTCCACCACACCCAGACCAATCTATTAGCCTCTGCCTATCCACAAACACCACCTGCTCAGTGATGACAGTAATTCACGAGACTCCAGTTTCAACCTGAGTCCAAACGTTGACCTCGGGGGATTAAAGAAGGTTTCAGTGCGACTAATTCAAAATGAAGGACAGGTAAAGTCGAAAGTGAGCAAAATGCTTTACCTTATGCAGAGAAAAAGTGCGAACGCAGAAAGTGGCAAGCTCCATCGTGTCCAACAGCGTGACCTGGGTCATCCCGTATGTCTCCGTGCCGCGACTTGGCCAGTACTGATCACACTTGATCTGTCAGAGATTTACACACATGAGTGGAAAATAAAATGGAAATTTTGAACAGAGGTAAAGTGTTTCAGTGCTTGAGATGAAGCAAATTGTGCATTTAGGTCACTGGGTAATGGCCTGGTTTCCTAACCCGAGATTTCTCCTCTAGCCGCGTCATCATGACGACAGAGGCGGTTCGCTGCTCCCACACCATCCTCCAGAAGTCCCCGAATGTCTCCGCCAGGGGCCCCTGGGTGGCAATGTAGGCGTTCTGCTTTCTGTACCCATCGATGAAGTTAGCATTGATGTAGTCACTCCCTAGGATACCTGTGAACAAAACCCCTCGTGAGGCTCTCAATAAAAGCAGCTATCTGCATAAGTGCCGCGTTAAATTAACCTCCTTGTATGACATCAAGCAATCAAACGGAACTGTTGTTTCTGGCAGCCTTCACAGAGCGACGGCAAAACAAACAGCGCTCCGCTGCAAATTCATGAGTTTCAGATCAAACCCGTCCATTCTCCTGCTTCTTGGTTCTGGAGAGGAGGCAGCTGCACTCGAATGCACTCGCCGATGTTTGTGAGTTTCATGCCAGTGCACACGGTGGGTCTTCAGCAGTGTTTGCAAATTTCAGATTTCACCCATCACGCAGCTCACTCACCCTCTCCCTCTGAAAACCTCTGCAAGTTCACGCAGTGAGCTCAGATTTGTTCAGACTCTCTCATGTTAGACATTTCTTGCCGCTGGCTGCCGTCTTTGAATGAAACTCACCGTCTATGGGAGCCAGAACGACTCGGGTGTGGTCATATGCGATGACGTTGGCGTAGCGGTTTTTGGGTTTATTCACCTCCAGGTTGGAGTGCTCCCAGGTGAACTGCTGGCTGGGGTCGATCGACTGGAAGAGAAAACGGACACATTCATTAAAAGAGACAGATAAATTCCCAATATGTTGCAAAAGTATTTATAATTAAAACATTTTTTTCACAATTTCTCACGATTCTATCACAAACTCTAGCAGATTATGTTGCGGTTTTGTGTAATAGAGTATTCCAAGGAGAACATCATGGAGACTTGGAAGGATAAAAAAAAATCATGCTTTTAAAATTGTTCACATGCAAAAAGCAGTAATCATTACCTCTACATAAAATTCACTATTTCTGTGCTACTTTCATCCTGTTCTTTCTTCTTTCAGTATTGTATCTTTTTTTCAATTTTGACTTGCTTATATGGTGGTTTTAAAAAAATCACTGAAAAAAATAAACTAAGACTGTATAACATAAATAAAATCCACTTCAAATAACATCTTGCAAAAGCGACTTAGTACAATGAATTGATTCCACTTGTGTGTAAGATTAACTCTATGTAAATCCAGATGTTCTGTGAAGTCATTGTTAGGGAACATTAGAGAACAAAAAGTTTCTTGTGGAACCAGGAAAACAGCAGATAGGTCAGGGATACAGTGGAGGAAAAGTTTAAATCTGATCATAGACACTATTTCAGTTCAGCGCTCCTAAGAATGGTTGTTAACAGCAAAATTGAGAAAATTTGTTGTGATGACTGTTGTAAAGAGCAGGAGCTTCTTAAAGTGACAGAGGCCAATTTCAAGGCTTTTAAGTCAGGTTTGACATGTGCAGCATATTTATAACAACTAAAGATAACATAGTTATTTGATTGTGCTATAAAATGGCAATAAATATATAATAAAATCTAATGTTTGTTACTGGTTTCTCAGTTGGTGACTGTATGTTGTGTTTATGACTTTTTATTTTTGTGCTTTTTATGATGCAAAGCACTTTGAACTGCCTTGTTGCTGAAACTTGATCGATTGATAATACCCCACTTTAAGATTCAAGTTTGTCGTTGTTCTAAAGTGTAAAAAGTAAAACAAAAACGAGGTTCTTTAGTCATAAAGAAACACATGGATACATAAAAGGTATTAAAAAGGCACATTATGAAAGGAGAGCATGAATCAGAAAAACAGCTAAGAGGCCTGTAGTTGACTCTGGAGAAGCTGCAGAGATCCACAGCTCAGGTGGGAGAACCTGTCAAGAAGACAACTGCTAGTTGTGCACGCCACAAATCTAGCCTTTATGGAGAGACACAAGAACTAATGTTGAAAGGAAATGCATGAGAAGTGCTGTTTAAATTGTGCCACAAGTTGTATGGGAGACAGTCAATAAAAAAGCCCTTTATTGAAGAGTGGCAGAATAAAAAAAAAAAAAGCAATAAGAAGTCCCATTTGCAGTTTATCACAAAGAGAACAAGGAAAACATAAGGAAGGTGCTTTGCTCAAATGAGACCAAAGTGTAACTTTTGCATACAAAATGCAATGTATGGCGGAAAACTCAACATGCACTTTCTCTATAATCATGGTGCTTTATTTCAGTAGGAATAAATAAAAACTGGCAAAAAAACAATAAAAAAAAGAAACAAAGGAAGACTCCAGACATGTAAAGCTGGTGGAAACAAGACATTCAGCTGCAAAAGGTGGCGCTAGAAGGTACTGATTCACAAAAACCAAACTTTCTTGACTTTTATTTGTAATAATAAATGTGAATTAAACCTATCATCTTCTATCCACTTCATTTTTTTGCACTACTACATGTTGATCTAACCATGTAAAAAAACTGTACAACTTTGTTGCTGTAACGCTTTAAAATTTGAAAATAGTTTGAATGGCATGATTTTTTTGTTTTATTGTTTTTGAACAGCATAATGGAAAGTAACAACAATAAATCATGTTGCTGAATAAATCATGAACATAGAAACTGCAAACAGATAAGCATTCAATAACATTTGGTTTATGAGGCGGAGGCACATCAGGCCTCACATCTCTAAAGAGCGAGGACGTTGTCTGCTTATTTATTTATGCATATGAAATGATGATGTATTACTCACCTCATACTCTTGAGAGAGTCTCAGGTTGTCATTAGCTTTCAGCAGCTCGATGTGCTCAGCCAGCTCACTGATGGGGATGGGGGGGTGGCTCATCATTCCTGCGTTACACGGACGGGGTCAGAGGTGATGCCGTATTCAACTAAACAACCCAAATTACTGAAGATCAGCTTCACTTTTATGCAACAATGTGAGGATAATTACACAAAGCGGCGACATCACATGCCATTAAGAAGCACGCTGAGGCAGAAAATCAATTATGATCCATGTGTGAGGACAGGGCGAAGTGAGGCGAGTCTTTTGTTTGGGAATTATTATTATTTTTTTATTTGTTTTGATAAATTGCTTTTTCCATGTTTAGAGGAGCGGTGACTTGGAGAAAACAAACACAGACAGCACCCTAATTAGGGGGGTTGAGCGAACGCACATAAAGGAAGCTACCTCTGGCTCCTTCAGTAATTTCGTTTCACAGCTGGCGAGAGGAAAGTGAGGCTAGAACAATCTATCCTCATTTAAAAAATGGCATGCAGCTACGTCAATGAATCAAGGCAGCATTTCCGCCTTAAAAATAAACCCGAGCCAGAGGCACCCTGGATGTTTCTCTGGTTTCAAAATGACCAAAATAATTTTTTTTCCTCACAGAGGTTAACCACAATAAACCCTGCTCCCGTCACGACCACGGCGACCCCTGGACACAGCCGGACGGCTTCTGCTAGAGATGAGTTTCAGCGGTGCAGAGCCGTCTCAAAAGCACAAATCTCCCAGGAGGAGGAGAGGAAGAAGAAGGAGTGGGCGAGGAAGGAGTCTCAAGGTTGCTGCCACACATGGAGGATAAAAAGTCTTGTGATGAAAGCGAAGAGACGAGGCGATGAGGTCTGCGGGGGTTTTCTTTGCCTCCCGACAACATGTAAAAATAGAAGAGTTAAAGCTTTTATCTATTGATTAAATAAAAGAGAATGCGTCTTTTTTGACCTTTTTTTGTAAGCTGGCAGGTAACCTTTCTCCAGGCTGACAGATCCCGACACCTCCTCAAAACGAGATGCGGTAGTAGCGGCAAGCTGCTGCCATGAACAGAACAAGAACCGTAATTCAACTCCCTTCATGTTACTTGAATGTAAAGTCAAGGAAAGCAGGGAAAGGAAGCATCCTTGGACACGAATACAGAACGGTGTTTTTCAGATCTCTCCAGATATGGCAAGCCATTAATGATTTTTTTTCTCAAATGATCACTATTAACCAAGAACACATATTTTATTTTAACTTCAGGAGCTTCAATGCTTCTCTCCAGCAGCACTGGCATGTGGGATGTGGGCGGACGGACATGATGAGATTTTTTGACACAAACGTTATGACTCAGACATGACTAATCACTGACTGTACTACCTGGGCAGTGGCCATTTTTGATCTTGAAGCTGACAGGTATGAGCTGCTCCAATGGGGCGCAACTTTTTTTCTTTTGAAGTCATGTCTGCATATTGTCTTTAATTTTTTATTTTTTTACAGTGGATAAAATTAGCTGCATGAATATTTTATTTATGAATTAAACTAAATGAGCCCATGGAAGTTGAATTCATCATGCAAAAACAGGGCGAATGTCTGCGCAGGCTTCATACCAGGAGTCTGGAAATTGATGCGTCTCATCTCCACGGGGTCCGTCGGGTGATGAGCCATCATCTCTGCGTTGCTCAAAAGGCTCTTGGTTCCTGGTTCAGAGTCTTTGCGCTTGCTGATCAGACACCGGTAAAGGGAGGGGAAAAAAAGAAATCAGCTATTACACCTAACTAGTCTGACTCAGCATCATTAGCGTTTCCACTTGAGAAAAATAAAAAGTGCAAAAGCTCTCGCTGTGTTTTATGGATTTCTTCAATTTCTCTGTACGGCGTACGGTAGCATGTAATTGCCGTAGGTTAAAAAAGAACAAAGAGTCCGACATCGGTTTAATCTTACCTGTCAGGTTTGCTGCTTCCCGTGAAACAAGAGCGAGGGTCGGAATAATTAGAGGCAGAAAAGGAAGGAAACAAGAGAGATTGTTAGAGAGATAAATCAATATTGTTACATTAGTATTCAAAGCTTGATGACTTGCAGCACACATCACAGGCGTACGGCGGGGCTCGGACTTTGACGGCTGTCTGCCGCCTGAACAGACTTCTAGACTGGAACAAATTTGATGGATTTTGGACGTTTGGATGAAAGAGGCAGAGCGGTAAACACATCTGCTGGTTGGAATATAAACAAGAGCTGCGAGCAGACAGAGTGCAGTACAAGATATTTTACAGTGAATTGCAATTATTAATACCGCATTTTATCTTGTTATTACCACAAACCTCGATTTACTTTATTGGGAATTTATGTGACAGACCGACAAAGTAATTTATGAAATGAACACATGCTTTTCAAAGTTTTTTACAAGTAAAATCTGCAAAGGGTGGCGTGCATTTGTATTCAGACTACCATGACACCCCTAAATAAAATGCAGTGCAACCTGTTGCACACTCCGATTGAGTGCAATTGAATCATATTGTAGTTACAGATTTTGTATAGTCTGCAGAAGTGTGCTATGGAATATTAATAATTGCAAGCCACCAAATAAGCCCGTGGTTACTCTGGAGGAGGTGCAGAGATCCACTCAGCGTTAGCTCAGGTGGGAGAATTTATTTAAAGGCCAAATATTAGTCATGTACTCCTTTAAAGAACTATAGCAAGAATGAATTAACTGTTGAAAGCAATTGGAAATCCCATTTGTAATTTGCCACAAGCCTCCACAGAAAATATGGGAAACGGTGAACACTATACAGTCATATTCAATAGATTAGAATATACATCTTGATGAGTCTTGTTTGTTATATTAAAAGTACTTTTTTGACAGCAACAACCTTCAAGAAACATATGTCTCATTAAGTCAGCATTTGAGCTTTTTAAATTGTACATTTTCATTAGTTGTAAGGGTTAGGAAATAATCACAATTAGAAGAAATAAAGGCTTTCAAACATCAACCTGTTTGTTTGTAATTAATCTATATAACGTGTTACACTTAGTGATAAGGTCTTTACAACAAAATGGATCTTCAATAATATTCTAATTTGTTGAATTAGTGTGTGTATATGTTCAAAAGCCAATTCTGCACCTGAACCTGAACACACCATCTACACAAGGACAGAAACATCCCACAAAGGCTATGCTATTTTTTTTTTTAGCAGAGACAGGGACGATCCTCAGAGTTGATGTAAAGACAGATTAGACTAACTACAGAGTAGTAATGGCAGACCACCTGAAAGAAGCTGTAAATAACTCGGGACTGGAACAAAGCTTGAATTTCCAGCAGAGCAGTGGTCTTAAACACACAACCAGAACTACAAGCAAACATAGAACCAGTGGTAGGACCTGAATATTGTTGTTCATAACCACTCTAGATTCAGTTTGACTGAGGTTGAGCTTTTTTTTTTTAACAATAAACAGACAAAAATATCTCCAGAATATGACAACACATCTGTGTCATGTAAACTTTTGCTTCTACTTTCAAATTATGCACTGTGCTACATTGATCTATCACATAGACTCCCAGTAAAATATTGGGAGTCTATGTGAGCCATTGAAGTTTATGGCTGTACTGTGACAAAACGTTAAAAAGTTCAAGAGGGAAAAGTATTGTTGCAATGCACTGTCCAGTGGCGTTGCTTCTTATAAAACACTGTCATGCTTAACACACTCTCCTGCTTCCAATAAGCCTACATTGCCACATCGTATGTGTATTTCTTCAGCTTAAAAACAGTCACTAACACAGACATATTTCTGCACACAACTCTTGCATAAAATTACTGGGATCATGTATTTGATGTAAGTGTGAAAAATAACTGAATGGCGACACACTGGGAGTCAGATAGCCCACTGAGAGAAGTTTCTTACTATGTAAGAAAAGCGTAGACTAAAGCCAGTCTCATCCTCTAAGAGATTCAAAGCTGCTTTGGCATTTACTCGGTGCAACCAACGCTATGAGTCATCACTGTGGTTGAAAACTTGACATTTGTCTTTCATGAAGATCTGCCACTCACTTTTTGTAAAGGAGGATAGCAATAACGATGCAGATGATGAAGACCACAGCCAGGACGGGCCCAACCACCCAGATCAGTCCATCGCCCGCATCGAAGGGTTGGGGGTCTGAATCTGGGGCGATCACTTTGTCTGTGTAAGGGCTGGCCACATACATCCTCTGCACAGCAACATCAAAGGAACATTGTCAGAAAAATACTGGGTTTTTTTGCATTCACTTATGACCAAAATATAAAAAAGAACAAAGTAAAATGTAAGAATTAAACTTAATAATAAAGATGTCTTAAAAACCTTTATATCAATCCAACTTTTATTATAATCATATAATCTTGCAGTCATTGTTATTAGAAAAATCAACCTTTTAAATGGGGAAAAATTTATTATAAAATAATTTATTTAGTTTAAATCCAGTTTAGGACCGGGGACTGAGGTGGCAAATATAAATGGTTCATTTTGTGTCAGGTCAAGCATTGTGTCAAGCATTTCTGTGTTGATTTAGCCATTTATTTTAGATAATTATCCTACTAAAGGTAAACATTTTGCTCCTAACATTTTTTTTTTTGGCAGAGGCAACTAGATTTTTATTTAAAACGTTCTGGTGATTTAAAAAGTTAGTGATGTCACATACTTTATAAAGCCTGAAGGCTTTTAGAAGGGAAATCAGCCCCGCAGCATGACACGTTCTCAACCAATCTAAACAATTAGGATGAGGCGCTTTCCCACAAACTGTTTATTTCATTTTGTTGGCAAAAAGCTCAATTTTAGTCTCATGTAAATGGTAAATGGACAGAACTTATATAGCGCTTTATCCGATCATTTTTGACCACTCAAAGCGCTTTACACTAGTGTCATTCACCCATTCGCACTCACAAACGCTCACACATTCATACACCGATACGCAGATC
>CAEGAE010011215.1:0-10713 GCA_903067095.1 Girardinus metallicus | reverse complement strand
AAAAAAAAATTTTTTGGGCAAAAGAAATAAAAGGAGAAGGGGGAGGGGGCTTTTGTGGGGAAACTTCCAGCTTTTTTCCGGAGGGGGGGTTGGGGGGGCCAAGGCAAAAGAAAACACCCCCCCCCCCCCCCCCCCCCCAGACACTATCTGTTATAAAAATGAGCCCCAACCCTAACTGGACTTCACCGAATCTCATCCGCCTTATTCAGGATCATTTACTAATAGTTAATTATTCTGACCAGAGGGGGCAGCTTGTAAACATATTTGTAAATGGCTTTAGTTTGTCCTCTGCAATGTTGTTACTGTCCTGTACACTGTAAACAAGAGAATCATTGCTTGGCATCAACCCTGTGAATCAGGACAAAATACGTTGTTTATGATTTTGTTCTTATATTTTCAAATATTTTAGTCTAATACCACTTATTAGTGTATAGTGTAGCAGCATAAATGGTACACTGCCATTTTAATAAGGCTAATTTTGGCTGCTACATATAAGCAAATCTCCACCTGTCATGAGGCTGCTTGCGTCGTGACGTCTGTCTCCATATGCCTCCATAGAGTTCTGTATTCCATTTGATCTATTCGAGTGGAAAAGAATGGCATTTGGGCTTTGTAATGCACCCAGTACATTTCAAAGGCTTAAGCATTGTATTTTCTTTGATAAACAGAATCAGTCATTGCTGCTGTACCTTGATGATATAGTTGTGTTTTCTTCCACTGTGGAACATCATTTGGAGCGTCTGGGGATGGTGCTTGGGCTCCTGAAGAAAGAGGGTCTCAAGGCAAAGCTGACAAAGTGTTCCTTTCTTCAGCCAGAAGAAAGGAGGATGGGAGCCTGAGGATGTGTGTGGACCATGTCATTTCTAATAAAGGCGTTGCAACTAATCCATCTAAGATCAAGGCAGTGGTCAACTGGCAGCACCCCACCATATCCGCTGAGCTGAGGTCCTTTCTTGGGTTTGTCACTTAGTAACGGGGGTTTGTAGCAGGCTTTGCCAAGCTGGCTACGCCCTTCACCAACTGGTGGGACAGCTAAGCGATTCAAAAACAAAGAAGCAGCCAAGACAGGCTGGACTACAGAACACCAACAGAGCTTTGAGGAATTGAAAAAGAGGCTGACTACTTCACCTGTGGTAGCCTACACTGACTTTTCTCTGCTTTTTATCCTAGAGGTCGACACAAGCCATGGTGGTCTGGGGGCGGTCATCTCCCAACTACAGAACAGGGTGGTTCATCCTATTGCTTACACCAGCCAAGGATTAAGACCAACGGAAAGCAATATATATAACTACAGCTCCATGAAACTTGAATATCTAGCCCTTAAATGGGCCGTGATTGAAAAATTCAGAGTACTTATTGGGCCATAAATGTCCCCTCAGATATCTTAGCACTGCCAAGCTGGGTGCCACTGAACACCGACGGGCTGCACAACTTTCCTCCTTTGACTTCAAGATTCAGTACCATTTAGGGCGTACGAACAGGAACGCGGATGCCCTTTTCAGGCTACATCCATATACTGGAAAACAGGTTAGTGTTCTCGTTCCAGGAAGTAGTCTGCCTGAGTTACTGCAGCTGTTGATGGTGAAACAAGTTGCCACTCAAACTACTGTCACAATCCTACCTGAGCGCACCACAAAGGATATGCAAGTATTACAACATGCTGACCCAGTCTTGCAGGAGCTATGGACCTTCTGGACTTGCAAGAAATGACCCGACCGTAGAGTGAAAGAACTTACCTTCACCTGTGTTGGCACTCCTGAAGCAGTGGGATCGCCTGATGGTGTCCTCCACCGCAGGACCTTCCACCCCAGTTGTGCTGAGGAGATGCTACAGCTGTTGCTGCCCACAACCTTGAAGGAGGAGGTCCTGACTCAGGCTCACCAAGATCATGGCCATCAAGGTGTGGACACGACTCTCACTTTTGAGGACAAGATGTTACTGGCCAAAAATGTCTTCTGATGTGGCTGATTGGTGCAGGTCATGTGAGCGATGCCAAGTGGCTAAAGATACTAAATCTGCTGCACAGACCTATATTGGCCATTTGCCATGGACTTCACAATCCTGAAGCCTTCTCGGGAGGGGTGGGAGCATGTGCTCATCTTAACTGATGTCTTTAGCAAATACACCCAGAGATCAACGCGCCTCTACTGTGGCCCATGTCTTGGTGAAAGAGTGGTTTTCAAATTTTTGTGTACCAGCCCATATTCACTTGGACCATGGGCGTAATTTTGAAAGTTCCCTCATTCAGCAGCTCTGTCATTTCTATGGCATTAAGAAGTCCAGGACCACACAGTATCACCCTGCTGGAAATGGACAATGTGAAAGGTTTAATCGTACACTTCATAACCTGTTGCATACCCTCCCCACAACCAGCAAGAAAGCATGTACCTCCTATTTGCCACAAGTTGTCTTTTGTTATAATGCCACACCACATCAGAGCACAGGAGACAGTTCCTTCTTTTTGATGTTTAGCCAACAACCTAGGCTTCCTTTAGACTTTCTGCTTGGCCACGTAGCAGAACCAAGTGCTGGCAGTGTCGACAAGTGGGTTGAAGAGTACCAGACGTGCTCGCAACTGGCTTTTGAGGAATCCAGGGAGAAGCTGAAGACTGCTGGAGATAGGAGAAAGAGGGAAGACACAAAATTCAGCATTTGTGGCTCTCCAAGGTGTAGAAGGTCCTAAAATGACACTAGAGCAGTTTACACTGTGGCTCCTGCAGATGAGTTGAACAAAACAAAAACCTATCTCTACTGAAGCCAGTTGTTTGCAGTGATGTTCCAGAATCATCTATTGGTGAATCACTGTTAATTGCTTCATCCTCTGAAGATGAAACTGATCCTGATCTGTTTTTGAGGGTAGGTGTCAACCAGCCGCCTCCTTCTTTGCCAGCCAACCCACAAATGGTTTGAAATGACACAGTTCCTCTGTCCTCTGGGGTACATCAACATGAAACTTCTTCAACATCTGCAGCTCAAACTCCTGGTGTTGTCACAATTGATCCACTTGTTGCCATCTCAAGCCAAGATCAGGGCCTTCCAAAGGTAATGAGAAGAACTACACGCTTAACAGCAGGTCAGCACTTCAATGTCCATGATCTCCCGAGGCCAATGAGATCAGCGCATGGGGCTACACATTCTCCTGATCCACACTGCAATGCTGTTTGTTGGTGCTAGTGTCTTTAGGGGTCGTCGTAGGGGCGCCGACGCAAGTTGGGGGGGGTGGACTGTAACAGCATAAATGGTACGCTGCCACTTTAAGAAAGCTAATTTTGGCTGCTGCATATAAGCAAGTATCCACTTGTCATGAGGCTGTTTGCGTCTGTCTCCATCTGCCTCCTTCTCCGTCTGTTGTCACAACTGTGCTGACCTCTCCTATGCTGCACCTCCAATACCTGGATCGATGTGTCCTTTTGTTTGATTACTGGCAGGAAGCTGCACTGCACAGGTTGAATTGCTGATCTGTCCATTTGGCTGTGCAGTAACTTACCAAGTCACTGCCTCCTGATGAACCGTTGATTAGTGTTACACCTGGTTTGATACGCGCTGCTGTTTTGCCTATAAAAAGAACATGTTTTAAAAGACCAACCTGAACTTTCCCCTGTCCTCCCGAGCATTGATGGCACTACCTAACGGAATTAAGTGCAATGTTGTATTGTTGTTGTATCACTGTTTTATTCATATTGTTTTCTTTAGTTTTTCTTTCAGGGACTGAGGCTTCTGTGGTGGTGGTCTTGTGTGTTTATTTTGTTGGAGCACCTTTTTCTTTGTTTGTTGTTATTGTAATATCCAGGGTGATCCCTTTTCCTTCACTGGATGTTGCCCCTTCCCTCACAACTTTTTCCCACCGGTAAGCCTCAATCCCCCTTGAAATTTAAACATTTTATTACAATCAAAATTTTGTTAAAATGCATTCACTGTTTTAACCATTCA
Organism: Girardinus metallicus; assembly: GCA_903067095.1. Lineage (NCBI taxonomy): Eukaryota > Metazoa > Chordata > Actinopteri > Cyprinodontiformes > Poeciliidae > Girardinus > Girardinus metallicus. The sequence goes on along the minus strand of CAEGAE010011215.1, from coordinate 6,783 downwards.
GTTTCAGGATATTGTTAATTTAAAAGTTGTCTTTACATATTGAAGCCTAATAAATTTTGTAGAATCTTCCGAATCCTGTCTCCATATTCCAGCAGAACTTACCTGTGTCCTCATTATAATTACATTTTCCTGGAGAGTTACTACAGTTGGTGTTGTTGGTTTCTCTTATTTATTGCAAATCTTAACATTCTCTATTTTGGTTTCATAACCTTAGTCCAGCGAACACATTTTGACTGCACTGCATTTGATAAAGACATACTGTGAGGTTTGAGGTTTATGTGAATGTATTTTGGTTAATTTAGTCCCTGTAGTCGTGTCACGCTCTTGATTGTTTCCAGCTGTCTCTTGTCCCCTGAACTTGTGTATTATTTGGTCTCACCTGTGTTGTCTGTCCCTTGCTGGATCCTTTAGTCATTTTTGTCACTCTCATCTCATCCTATTTTGCCTGACTCTGTGAAATGGTTTTTGGACATCATTAAAATAATTTTCTCATTCACACTGGGTCTGACCTCGTACATCATCATCTCAACCTTTGCTTTATGACAGATCAGATCTAATCAGATAAGGTTGCAAATATCTGATTTGGTTATGTTTGTTACCCATAAGTCACTCAGTGGCATCTTAATAGTAATTTAGAATTATATTGAACATAACTCAATTTTGTAGAAATTGTTGACATAATAAAGTGAAGAAGTAAATTTTTTGAGTGTTTATTGCTGTTCTATATGTTGCCTGGGAGGATTTGCTCCCTCTTTGTAGAACATGTTGCAGCTCAACTCTTCTTCTGTGTTGTGGGTATGATTTTCTTAGGATTAAAATAAAGGTGCCTAATAATGTTACTGTAGATACTGTAACTGCTGATACACTATCCATTGACATCTCTGTTATATAATAGCCCCAACTAGTAAACCGCAGTCTGGTTTAGAGAACAGGATGAGATTAACGGTAGAGAGACTGTTGGACTGATTATTCTTTGGAGGTCTATGGAGCTACACATTTTCAGATACATGACCATGTATGACAGCTGACTGGCCCAGTTTAACCTGAGCAAAGAAGGAAGAATTTGAGAAATTTGTTAAAGTGAATGAATGTGGTCATGTTTCATGCTGCTCTCACAGGAAGAAAACAACCAGGGGAGTACAGGAACAACCAAGACTGGAATCATTCCATCCTTCAGAGGGAATGCTGATCATTGAGTCTCATGGACACTGAAGCTGCAGGAGTCACTGTGCCAGGACAAAGAGGCATAGTGAGTGAAAACACTGCTAGATGATCAGAAGACACGGAGGTTGGGGCAGATGCATTTTTCAGTTGTAACATCAGATTGATTTCATTTGCTTACAGTAGAACTCAGAGCACACAGCAACATCCTGAACACAGTGGTGCTTTATTATATGAGCAATTTGGCTCACCACTCAGTACAACATTTAGCTGAGGGAGCGGGGGAGGCATGACTTTGAATGAAAAACCAGAAATCATCTGACTGTCAGTTCCGCCATGAACCAGGTTTTATTGGTGGTTTGTATGTTCTCTCACTGGGGAGAGAACATACAAACAGTGTAAACAAGTATGTAAAAAAATATGGCCTTACATAGCAGTTAATTTTTTATTAGTATATCAAATAAGTTGGTATTTCATTCGCACTTTACTGGATTCTGCTAATTTAAGATTGTTGTATTATAAAAATAACAATAGTGGGGAGATGCTGAAGGCTTCAACTGAGGAATTTGCCCTATTGGTGCCATTCATACAAGAAGTCTCTGCTTTTGGTAGCAACATTAACAGAAGGAATGACTAGCTGCTGGGTTTTACACACAGGTGGAGACAGAAGTGATTTAAGCACCTTAAATCACCAATGAGTTTTATTGATTTATAGTTTATCTATGACTTTCATCATCAGATAGAGCTACAAGCCAATATATAAGCAAATGTGGGACCAAAGTTTCTCTACTATTCATGGTACAACGGACACCAAATGCAAACACTCGCCTCAATATAAACAGCAGCACAACACATACCCACCTGTCCGAATGTACAATTTAGATGATAACAGTGGGTTCATATTATATAGAAGGTAACAACATAAGCTGAAAATTTGGGGATGTTACCACATTAAATGTATTATGATCGTGCTGAAGGTTTTCCTCTAGACTCTGAAATGGTGCCGTGCCTTTGGATTTCCAATGGCTCATCTCTCCACCAAATTATACCTCCATTTACTACACTGAACTATGACTTAATTCATGTAAGTTGTTCAGTGTTTCTGATGAACTGAGGGAATAATTAACCATAAAAACACACAGTTAACGAGAAATTACGATTACTAGGGAAATGTGAATTGTATGGCCTACGGGGGATTTACATATCAGTGGTTAAAGAGTTACTTAAGTAATATATTACAATATGTACAAATTAACAACGCAAAGTCAAAAACTGAAATAGTAAAATGTGGTCTTCCACAAGGCTCAGTCTTAGGACCTATATTATTTATAATTTATTCAAATTATATTTTTGCAGTATCCTTTATTTTGAAGTTTATAATGTTTCCTGACGATACAAATTTCCTTTTTTCTGGAAAATACATGAATGAAATAATAAAATCAGTAGAAAAAAAAGCTAGCTGAGTTTAAAACATTGTTTGGTTACAATAAGCTATCATTAAATGAATGAAAAACTATTTATGATGGTAGACTGCGACGTATATAAACAGGGTAGGCATCCTGTCCCTTTTTTTAGTAAATTATAGGTTTGTTTATTATTATTTTTGTTTTCTGTGCTTAATGTTGACAATTTACCAAAATAAAGTGAAATTGAATTTAATTGAAATGTATTTATGTAATATTAACTGAAGGTTTTGTATTTCACTGCATTTCTAGTAATTGTGGTTCTGATACCCATTTGAGTCAGTTAATGCTAAACAGATCAAACTAAAATAACTTTGAGCAGATTTCTGCTGTAGTTTCTTAGTTTAGTTTAGTTTTTCCAGGACTTTGCCAAAGTTTAATCTACAAGTTAGTTATATGCAAAAATATTTTTAATTGTACGGAGAGCGTAAAAGAAAGTTTGACAGTAACAACAGTCAAAATCAACTATGTACGTCCTCAGTGCATCACAAGTAACATCCAGGTGTTGCACATTGCATGGAATAAAACTCAGTAGTGGGATGACCTCTATAAATGCAGAAATGTCCAGGGGAAAAGAAAATGAAAAGGTCATGGCCACTTTCCCAATCTGGAAGGATTATCAACACAGACCTCTCATACCAACAGTCAGGTATAGCAGTTGGGGGTGACTGTTGGACCTTGTGCTGTTGTTGACTAACGCTGAGCTGCACTGTACATCAGTGGAAGACCACTACTCTGACAGCTGAAGGTTGACTCCAACTGGGTCATCAACACGGCACAGACCCAAATGCTGAAACAGAATGACTGACAGATGAAAGAATCAAGGTTTCAATGGCTCAGTCAAAATCCAGACCTCAACCTGACTGAAATGGTGTGTGGCATAAAGAAGGCTACACAGCAATGAACAAACCTTAGTGAAGTGAAGCAATGTGGTACAGAAGCTGTTCAGAGTAGTTTTATAAGTTGTTAGAAAACAGCATTTGACTACTGGAGAACTGTTTGTGGTCGATATTAGCGTCTGAATTCCTGCTCTTCCAGTCTCATTTTAGCAGCAAGCTTAATGCACAAGCCCCAGATCCTGTAAGCTAATCAAGACTCTTGACTGCAGCATTTGATCTTTGACCTGAGTCACTTTAATCTGTGTCTGTGTGCTGACAACAGCTTGGAAAACAACACCATCTCCTGAATAGAAAATAACTTTTATAGAACGCTGTAACTAGTTTTAATCTGTCTGCCTAAAAAAAATTGCTCCCCCACGCTGCAGGATTTTAAGACTATTTACTGTAAGTGGTTATGAGTCAGAGCATCTGTTAAAAAGCTTACCTAAGTGAGTCTTTAGATGTTATAGCTTTTGCCATGAATAAAAACTAATAGAGGCAGATAAAATGAGTTTTGCTTTTCTGAATTCTAAATGGCAAAACTTTGCTCAGTTCTGTGGGTTTCTGTTCAGGGTGAGCTAACATTCTTTGCATGACAGGGCGTCCTCTTTCTCCTCCTCCTTCCTTCATCACCCAAAACACTCAAGCCATGTTGTAACACTAAGAGGTGCCGCCTCGCACAGGATTTAAAAATATACTTCATCCCCGTCCTGCTGCCAAACAACAGATCTATAGGAGAGCTGGTTTCAGCAGCTTACTGGTTAAAAAGTTGCATCATAAGGTTAAAAGCTCACCTGCCAATGCTGGAGTATCATCTTTAGGGGTCACAACAGAGGTCATGGCAGTCTGCTTGAAACTAACGTCCAAGAGGCCTCTACTTGTCTTTCCGTCACTTTTGAACACCAACCAGTCATTCACACTTATATACAGCCAAGGAAGGGAAAGAGAGGGTGGGGAGAGAGTCAGCACCGCAACACAGCAAGAGAGAAGAGAGGGAGGGAGAGAGGAAATGAAAGAGAGGCAGAGTTACAAAGACAAGAGAGAAACACACACATAGGAAGAGAGAGAGAGGGAGATAGAGAGGTTTTAATTCCATCTGAGCTTACTGAGCTCTTAGGAGGTCTGATCCTTTGCTAGAAAAGTCTCAGCTTATTCATTTCGCTCAATCTCCAAAACAGACATTTGCTAAACTGTCTCTGCACACGCAGGCCTGATTAAAGTCCCCAAACGTTGTGCTGTTTCTGGTTGGTAAGGTTTTCAACCAATTCGCAGATAGTCTGACTTGATTTATACTTTAGGCTCTTGATAGCATTGTTCATTCTCAAACTACCTTGATGATGATTTAGAAATAGATGTCATCCAAAACCTTGCGTCTAAATGTGATCAACATGTTCAGTTTGCTGTTTAGTCCAGTTACTGTCACTCACCAAATTCTGTGAATTTTCTTTCTACTGTTATACATCCGGCTTAAGCCATTAGAGCCACTTCGCTTCTGTATAAGCCCATTGTCTTTTTCCCACCTACAACTGATCCCAAATTCCATTGCTAAACTCCATCCCTGCACATTGTTCACTCCCATATCACCACATGATTTAAGTCAAACTTGAAAACATTTCAGAAGTCAACAGTAAATTCTCCTTGTTTCCAAAGCTCCAAATAATGTTCATGAATTTTGTCTCCATCCAGGTAGCAACAACCTTCTGTCAAGGTCTTGAATTTCCGTGCTCTAAACTAAAAACATAAGGGAACTGTGCTGTTTAAATGCTGAATGTTTAGATGCTCCGTATTTGTTCAACTTGGCTCTATATTAAACAGTTTAATGAAACCCATTTTTTCATTAAACTGATTTGGAATACTTTGTTAAAATGTTGCACATTAATGTGACAGACTGTCTCCTAACTCAGACAGCCTTGGACCTTGTAGCTCCAAAAGTATGGCTGGTGGAGTATGCAGAATCTGACTCAGCAGACTGCTGATGACATTTGTGTCGCAGACATCTCTAACCAAATCAAGAAAACTACAGTAGACAAAAAAGCAAATGCCAAGAGGTCCTAAAACATATCACAAGAACACAATTCAAGACAAATACAATAAAAAAAAAGCTATGTTTTTCATCTGCATCTATTTTCTTCATTTGTATACTGACTGTGTTGTTACTGTGCTAATTAAATGATAGGACATGTGAACCCTGCCCCAGCTCAGATTCCAGTGGTTTACCACACATATTTACAACCACAAGAGAAACCCAATTCACTGTCTGTTAAATATACACATGGATTTTATCTCTTTTGACTGGTAATGCTTTTCATGCTGCATAAATATGTCATCCAACTTGACATCGCTTTTGGCTAACACAGCAGTCGGTCTTTTGGCTAACACAGCAGTCCCCTCCGTTGGGTGGTGATAGCGGTAGTCTTTGTGACTTGGCTGTTACCACTGATTTAGAGGTTCAGTAAACTTTGTCCCTGGTTGAGATATTGACTCCTAAATAGTGGAAAAAATCTCTTCCTTTTAGTTTTGTATTTATTTGTGTGTAGCACTGAGAGGTGTGGCGTGGAAGGAAAAACTCAATATGGCGGCCACAGGGACACACCCAAAAAGGTAACAAACAATTCAAACAAAAGGATCACACACACGCATTCCAGAACTCAAACATTACAGGAAATCTTATTGCTTCTTAACATTTACTCACTTCCTCCCCCTTCTGGTTCACAAAACTCAGGCAAACGAGAAAGGTAGTCAGCAATAAGATTTTTCTTACCTGAACAATGCTGTATGGTGAACTGGTATGGCTGAAGAGCAAGGCACCAACGTAATATCCGTGCATTCTGATACTGCTTGGAATGCATCCACGTCAGAGGTCTGTGATCGGTTTGCAAAATAAACTCCCTTCCTAGGAGATAATATTTTAAAGAGTCCAAAGCCCACTTTATTGCAAGTCCTTCCTTTTCTACCGTGGAGTACTTTTTCTCCCGGTCAAACAGCTTTTTACTTAAGAAAATGACAGGTTTTTCTTCACCAGCTTCTCCCTGAGCTAGTACTGCTCCAAGACCAACATTTGAAGCATCCACTTGAACAACAAACGGCTTGGAAAAGTTAGGACTCTGCAAAACAGGAGCTTGACTGATCAGTTTCTTTAAAGATTGAAATGCATGTTCACATTCATCCTTCCACATGATTTTAGAGGTAGATTTTTTTGTCAACTCAGTCAAAGGGGCTGCTAAAGTTGAGAAATGGGGTATAAATCTCCTGTACCACCCAACTAAGCCCAAAAATGATCT
>CAEGAE010011205.1:0-50356 GCA_903067095.1 Girardinus metallicus | reverse complement strand
TGTATAACTTTTCTTCAAGTTAACAAAGTGAGCTATTATTGTTACAGGTTAATTTTCTAAACTACAGAAAAGTAACTTTTAGAGAAGCTCAAATGTGAAAAATTGGACTGATGTTGATATGCGATAGTAACACTGCTGTTAAATTAGATTTACCAATGTTTATTTTATCTTTTTTTATACGATTACCCGATTAATCGTAAGAATAATAGAGTATTAAAATATTTGTTTACAACAGCCCTAATGTCAATTACAGGCCTCTCATCTTTTTAATTGGGAGAACTTGCACAATTGGTGACTGACTAAATATTTTTTTTTTCCCCACTGTATGCAACGCCAATAAAATTGCCTTCGAGCCTTTCCAAAATGGCTCAATTTAGGAAAGGCTCTAAGGGCTCTGAATGATGTTACCTCTTACACGCTCTTATGTAGACCTATTCTTATTCTTAGTCTTTAAAAATAAGCAAGCTGCAAAAGATACATATCATAAATCAAACCGAGATTTATTATTCAACAATATTCAACAAGCCAGACTGCAGTTTGCCAAGACACATCGCAACAAAAACCTTGATTTTTGGAGACTTTTCTGCGGTCAGATGAAAGTAAAGTGAAACTGTTTGACTATAACGACCATTGTTATATATGCAGGAAAAAACAGGAATGCTTGTACCATCGCATGGAGGTGGCAGCATTATGCTATGCGGGTGCTTTGTTGCAGAAGGACCTGGTCATTAATTAAATAGATGGCGTCAAAAGGAAAGAACATTATGTAGGAATACTGAAGGAACAAATAAAAACAGCACACAGGAAGTTAAAGTTTGGGCACAAATGGGTCTTCCATATGGATAATAATCCTAAGCATACAGCCAAAGTGGTTACAAACTGGCTTCATGACGACAAGGTCAATGTTCTGGTGTGACCATCACAAAGCCATGATGTCCTGAGGAGTGAGCCAGACCTCAAGTAAACTATTGTGATTAGCTTGAGGAAGGAAACTCAAAAGTTAAGTCATACAGTTTACGAAATACTGAGGAAATGTATATAAACCTCTGATTCTGAAGACATTATATAAACCTCTGGCACATTCTTTCTCATTATGTGGCATTTAGTAAATATAAATTATTTTGGTAACTGACCTAAAATAAAAGAAATTTGATCTGTTTTAACTTCACAACTTTACTCTAAGAAAAAGCCTTTCTCCATTTGTATTCTAATTTTCAGAGAAACTGAATTTTGACTCTGTATTAGCTGTAGGCCAAAATCTTCCATTTGAACAGACGTACAGGCTTAAAACACATTACTTTATAATAAAGCTTTTTGATATAGGAGTTTCACTTTTTCAATTTAATTAATCACAAATAAAGTACTGAGTGAGGTTATCTATTTTCTATAAAAATGTTCAGAACTCAATTGTTTAACCATTTCAGTTTTAAAAACTGACTTGATTGTTTTACGTCTTTATAGTTCCCCAAAAAAATCCATAAATTTGCAACCAAGTGGGCTTGACGCAAAGTGTACCTCCCAGCATTTGCCTGCTCAATAAAGGTGCTTATGTGTAATTTCAGCAGAAGTTCACTTTAGTTTTTTAAATATCTGCAAAGGTGCATCTGTTTTTACTTTTATTGTCACAGCAAAGTAAGATATTTTCTTCCAGTTAGTGATTGTGAGTTTACATTGAGGAGAGAGCAAAGAGGTCTCCCAATGCTGGGCTACTGTGAGCAGACTAGGGGGCCTCAGTGGGACATGTGTATGTCTCTTTGCACGCTTAGCTGGTGTTACACAACAACCAGTACCCGGTCAATGGGTAGCTGAAAAAAAAAAAAAAAAAAAGGAGTGAAAGGTGTGTGTGTGCGTGTGCTGAAGTGCAACTGTGTATGTGTGAATGTAAGTAGGCGTTAGTGACTCAACGAAAGTCGTTCCCAAGGCGTCTCCCAGGGGGACTCCCCAAATAAAGAGCAGGAAGCTTTCCCTTAATCTAAAGGCCACCCCCATCTCACCAAGCCAACACACACACACGTAGATAAAGGGTGAAGCTCTTTGTCACGGCCGAGGAATCAAACACATGGGTGGAGGGGTGAAGGAGAGGGAAGGAAAGGAGAGGGTGGGTGGGTTGGTCTGTTGTCTGTACACAGGGTGAAAATATGCTAATCACCCTGGAGGCCCTGTTGAAAACCAAACCATCACAGCCTCGTTCCATCGTGGCCTGGCGGATATGAAGGAGTCTGGAGCTGAAAAAGCAGATGGCAGCAGTTTCTTCGAGCAGCTGAACAGACTCACGAGAGGCCTCCGCCGTGTCGACCGCAACTGCTCAATTTCAACAGATCTAATGGGGAGGCAGTCCTAACACCCAACTAAAAGGTGTACGCCCAACGATCTTTGATGTTAAGGTGGCTGCCATCACCATCTGATATCAGTGTGCCAAACAGCGCCTGAGTCACCTGGTAGAAATTTGAGAAAAAGTCCAATTCACTCCACTTTCTGGGACTTCGGCTGACTATTTCTGGAGGATAACTCGTTCATTATCTCATCACTCCATCGTCAAGGGTAATGCAGCACAATGGCATGGAAGAGAGGGAGACTGAAAAACAGAGGGAGGGCCGGATCAGGGGAGAGAAGGCGACAGATGCTACCTGTCTGTCTCAGAGGTACCCTGATTACTAGAAGACGAGAAGGAGAGGGGAGGAAGCTGTGTGCCTGTTCATCAGAGCCGGCAGAACAAAACAAAACAGAGGAATTGAGTGTGTGCGCGCGTATGTGTGGGTGTGAATCTGTCCCTTTTACCAGCAAGAGCAGAACGGAAGTGTACGTGTGGCTAATGAACCATGAACACCCGGGTCTCCTGGGGTGATGCGCATACACAAATGGGATAAGGTTCAGACAGGATGGTTTAAGTCTGATAAACCAAGGACGAGGCAGAGACCAACCGTACGCTCTGGCTTGTCTATGTTCAGTTTGTTGTTACCTAAAATCGGCCTTCATTTAAACCAAATCCGAGGCCTGGATTGGATTCCCACTCTCTTGTCCCAGCACTTAACCAGGCACAACAAGCCAACCCGCCCAGGCTCATTAATCCACCAGTCAGTATGCGTTCACACACATGCACACCCCCACGCGCACACACACACACACGAGAAGTAAAACAGCGGCCTTTCACCCCAAACATAGGTTATGTTTGATACTGAAGCGGCAGGGCAGGATTAGCAACGACATACATGACAATGGTGAGGGTGTGTGGGAGTCTGTGTTTGTGTGTGAGCACAAAAAAAGCATTTCTTCTGGGACATCACCTCTTGCCACACAGGCTTCCCCTCAGTGAGATTGAAACACAGCAAAAGAGTGTAAAACAGAAGGAAGAAACTGAGCAAGTGAGATGAAAACGAACAATTAGAAGATGAGGAGGGGTCAAGAGGAGATAAAGAACATGAAAGCTGAGTAACAGAGAACAGGAGGCAGAAGCATCTGAAAACATACAGGAGATAATGGGAAAAGCAGCTACAGTGCAGAAAAAAAAGTATGTGAATCCTTTCAGATTTCTTCTGATTTTGATTTATTGTCACTGAAATGTTTAAGATCAAACAAATTTAAATACTAGATATAAAATAACAAGAAAATACAACATAAAACTTCTCAATTATGATTTTGTTCATTAGGGAAAGCACCATCTGAAATCAACTGGTCGTATGTGGAAAAAGTGAAATCATGATCTAACTGTGATGAACCACACTGTTTGGTTAATCATTTATCACAGCCAGGCCTGATTACTGCAAGATATGTAGAAGCAAGAAAGCTTTTAAATAAAAACTGACCACACAAAGTAGGCTAAACGATGTTAGAAACCTAAACACACACTGGTAAAAAGAAATTAAACACACAAGAGTCAAAGTTACTGACATCTTTTAGGACATAGATATGATTACAAAGCTGTTCTGAGGCTCAGATGGAGAAAACACGAAACAGTCCATTAATGACACATCCAGTAGGTCACAAAGAAATACAAGCCAACTAGATAAAGCACTACTGGTTGGTTCCTGATTTAAAACTGAGAAAGAAACTGGGGGAAAATGGCCTCAATGGCAGAGTTCAAATGAGAAAACCATTGCTGACCAAATAGAGCACAAAGACCAGTCTCACAATTAGAAAAACATTCTGATGAGACAAAATAGGATTTTCTTTGTCCCATTGCATACAACATAAACCTAGCACTGTATTTTAAGAAAAGGATGTCACATCTAGAATCAAAACATGATCTGGGGCTGCTTTGCTTCTGAACCTGGTCTACCTGTGTGATGGAACCATGAACTGTCCTCAGGATTCTCCTCAGTGAAACCTGTGGGAGAATGTTCAGCCACTAGTTGGTGCATTTTGGTTATGAAGTGTGCCCAAAGCACACTGGCAAAGCCAACTCGGAATGTCTCAAAATAAATGAATAAATAAAACATGAAGTGGTCTAGTCAAAGCCCAAACTTAGATCTGCCTAAGATGCTGCAAAAAAGAGCGAGCCAAAATTTCACCACAGCGATGTAACATTCTTGATGACAATTGGCGCTGCTAAGGTAGCAAAGTTTAAGAGGTATTTATTAATATTATATATAATACAATATGAATTTATATGCAAGTATTTTGGGGTTAGTGAGCAAAATCATTATTTGTACGCTTACAGAAGTTATCGTTTAATATTAAGATTAGTTTAACTATGCAAAACAAAGAAAAAACACAATGCAAGAACAACAAACATTTGTAAAGTGTTAATGTTCTGTTGTGTAGTAGTTCTGTTACAGAATGAAGTCCATTTATTTGGACATTTGGAAGAAAAAGTTTAAATAACTTCAGCAGTTTTTAAAGTAACTTTTCCAAACCTCGGTTAACTGTAATACCAGTAGCTGGCCTGGTAGAAGAAACCAAACAAAAGAATATCTATTAATGTACGTGCTCCAGTTTCTAGCTGTAAAGGTAAAAGGTAAAAGTGATTTTATTTATATAGCACATTTTCAGCAACAATTCTATACAGAGTGCTTTACAGGAATTAAAAGGAAATACAAACAAAATAAACCAAAGGAAAGAGCAAAAGAATCTAATGTTGATCTAAAACATGTAAACTAGGTGTTCCTGTTCAGGATTGGTAGATAAGTATAAGTAAGTATCCTCTGGTCTAATTCCTTTTCTGGTTTGGAAGAATAGGAGTCTGAAAAATAGTTGGTGAGGTAGTTTTTCTGGATTCTAAGTTTGTTCTTATCCCTTTTTCTGGGTTGCTAAGTAAGATTAAGGAAGTAAATATCCTCTGGACTTCTGGGTTGCTAGATAAGTATAAGTAAGTATTCTCTGGACTTTCTAAGTATGCTCTAAATTTGTAAAAGTAATGAGTACTCCTCAGTTTCTAAGTAATAATAAAAACTAAATGTTCCTGTTCTGGAAGATTTTTTTTTCTTGGATTCTAAGTTTGTTCTAATTCCTTTTCTGGGTTGCAATAATATGTGTTTCTCTGCATAATAATCTAAAAAGTAATCTAAAATTGGTCTAAATAGTGAGTACTGTACAGTTTCTAAAAAAGCTAAAGAGTGACTAATAAGCTAATAAACTAGAGCCTCTAGATTCCAAGTTTGTTCTAATTCCTTTTCTGGGTTAAAAGTGAGTACTCCACAGTTTTTAACAAAATAAAATAAAATAAAATAAAAAGTAATAGTTCAAAAACATAGAAGTCTTTAAGTTTAAAACACACACCAAATCAGATTAAACTTATAAATTGACACTTGCGTAGTACTTTAAGAGCCACAACACTTTCTCAAGATTGTTTTTTTTTTTTCCCTTTTTCTTTTTGGCCATAAACACGTGCAATGATAATTATTATTCTTACAAAGTAATTTAAATAAAGCAAAGTGGACATTTCCAAATTTAAACCCAAGTTGTTACATTTCTTTAGAATGTAACAACTTCTAAAGAAAAACAACCAAAAAAGATATTAAGGTAACTGCCCTGCATTTCTTTCAGCTAAAAAAAACATGCTTAATTTGACATAATCTAGTCATGATCATATCAAATATAATGTTGAAACAGATGCAACATTTTTTGATGAATTTAAATATTTCAAGAATTTCAGTCACTTCTTGTTTTTGGACGACTAATGTGAAAGTCAATGCCTTCACCCAGGTCAGTGGGTTTTTTGTGTATGGCTTTCCAATCTAATTTCCACCTTGTGTACATCAAACAACATACTTCAGTGCACCTCATCTTTAATGATGTGATATGTAAGCACCCCCTCACCCCCCACCATGCTTCCCCCTGTGACATGTCAAGCGCTCACCCTCTGCTCGCCCGTGCCACCTCCTCCTTTTCCTCTTCACCCCGTTCCGCACCATGTTGGCAGCCAGGGCAGGGCAGGTGGCCAAAACTGTCAGTCAAACCTCCGCCGCCACGCGGCAACACCACAGACACCAATTACCACACAGCAGGGGCGCGGCCTGGCAACCGCATGGCAACCACACGGTCCAATCAGGGTACACAACAACAGGGACCAAAGAATGCCAAGAAAAGTAAAAGTGGTGTCATGTGTGCACTTGTGTGTGCGCACATACACCAGATCTAATGTTACCCAGAGCCGGACCAGCACATATCTGCAGGTTGATGGAAGACAGGAAGTCACTGTGTCTTTTTAATATCCGCTGTCTGTGTGTTTAGCAATGATTATTAATCTGAAACACAAAAATGATCATCAGTCTGCTGATAATCAGAGTTGTTATTAACCCATTCAGGCCAGATTCAACAATGTGTTCTCTGAAACATGTAAAAAACACTTCATAATTTTCAAGACATTTTTAATGGCATACTCCCAGGTTTAACGTTAATTAAGACAGGCTTAGAACAAGTAGTTCACAGCTGATCTGACCAACCATGTAACTCATTTACACACCTTAAAGATGCTCAGATGTTCCCTGATATATTATGTGATAGTAAAAAATGCATGAAACAGTCAGTAGTTGAACAAAATTAGATCACATTGATCTAATACAACAGGAAGCAGGTTGTTGAAGAGCTTTTTGAGTCTGAACATGGTGTACCCACTGCTTTAGATGAGCTATGACACATTTATCACTTTATCACAGATGTCTGTGTGTATTTCATAGTGAATTGTAGATCCTTACTAAAACTTTAGCTTTTCAAAAAGCCACCAAAATCTCCAAAAAAGAGAAACTTTCCTGTTCACCATTGATCCTTCCTGTTATTTGCAAAAACCTTTGCTCTCTCTAGACATCTCACTCTTAGCATTACAGAGAAACTGCAGTGTTTTTATAGTTGCTCTTCACAAACCATCATGGAAGATTATATGTTTTACACCTTGTTATAAAACCCAGAACACTTTACATTGGTAAACAATGGCTTATAGCAGAATTAAGGTTTTCTGAATCTATGGGTCAGAAAAAATGCGGTATTGGAGCAATAGTATGAACTTGATTTTTTTTTTTTTTTTTTTTAGTTATTTTCACTTTCCCAAATGATAAAACAATATAGCACAGGGTTTCACGCCAAGCTCCTATTTGTAAAAGAAGGTTAGAGTGGAGCATCATATCACTTGGTGAGCTGGCCGAACAGCTAATAATCAACAAGTGTGTACATTTTATTATTTAAGTAATTCTTTTTGTTGACAAAATATGTCCAATAAAAACAATGACCACATTTTTCTTGCTGTCCCTTTTGTCTTTGGCACCAAAACACAAATATGCAGTCTGTTGTCATCTGTGAGGGGAAAATATATTTTAATAAAACCACTGAGTTGCAACCTCAATTTCATTTTGATGAATTTCCTCCTGCGGGAGTGAGCCAGGCAGAGGGCGGGAGGGCAGAGGGGCGAGAGAGAGGGAGCGGGCTGATGGGGGCTGGGAGGCAGATAGAATTTTCATGATTGTTATTTTTGTTATTATACAGAGGAGGAGGTGGGGGGGGGGGGATTGCAGGAGGCGAGATAAACGGAGCTGGTTAATCTAAACCATTTTGCAGAGCGCTCCATTATCGTGCAGGTTGGGCACGTCGAGAGGGTTATTTTTCCGAGGGATCTTTGGCCCCGGTAATTAAGCTCCATTCACCAGGCCCTGTTCCCCAAATTAAAAATTTGTCATTAAGTGGAATTTACCATAATGCCTTTTTATCTGGCGGCGCTTCAGCATGTGTGTCTGCATGTACGTGTGTGCAGGATGGAGGTGAAGGAGGGGGCAATGGGATTGGGCAACCAATAACCAATAACACAGGTTCACACACCCCCCCACACACTTTGAGCAGAAAAGGCAAATTGAAAAAGTGAAATAATCCTGGATAGCGGCACATGTTTGCGTGAGCAAATACACACACACACACAAAGCCACCCTTCAATCCTTCAAATCCACAGCCTTTGGGGTAATTAAATAATGATGCTTTAAAGTTTTAATTTAGATTTACCCATTTCATTCCTCCTTTCCCTCCTCCCCCCTCAGACACACATACACAGCTGCAAAAACACACACCCAAAGAGTTATTCACAGCATGTTTTTAAGACTTCATCCAGAGAGATAGCCCTCCATGGCCAGGGTACAAGGGAGGGAGAGAATGATTGAAGAGCAGAATCTCTGTCTCAATAGGCTTGAAAAAACAATACAATTATTAGTCTTTAATTAGAGCAGCCCCTCTGCGGGACGGGGGACAGACAACGAACAATAGAGGATTAGAAGAGGGGCACCCAATATGGCTCTTTTATCGCTTCGTTCAAATACAGTTTATGAATCATTCAGCTGTCCTTCGCATTTTGCAGGTAGCAGTTTGAACTTTGTGCAACATTTAACAGTCAAAATGTAAGAAAATAACAAGGGGCAAATATTTTAAATCATATTTTAATGGAAATCTTGCCACTACTCCACTTTGCTTTTTTTTTTGCTGTTTTTTTTTTTTTTTAATAAACCTCTAAACTTTAAAGAAACAGAGTTTTGTCACTGATTACTGTTCATCCAAAGCTTTAAAGTTTTAAACTGTTGATATTCGTCTTAAGTGCCCTTAATTAAAACTAAAACAGATAAAACCAGCAAAAAATATACCTCATGTAGCCCTCCTGTTGTGAGTGGTCCTGAATTATTTATATTCAGAGCAAAGGAGGTGTCACTCCACATGTGTGAGAAGTCAGTCACTGTAAAACAGGATTTTTCCTGTTGCTTCCTGTTATTAAGCAATAACAGGAAGCAATTTTGCTTCCTGTTATTGCTTAAAGTCTCCCTCTCTCTCATAGGTGCATAAACGTCACTCAAAGTCATAGAACAAAGCACTTTCTGTTAAGTAGCCTTTTTCATTTTTGTGCTTTCGTTGATATTGGTACTGTAATAGCTAACTTTAATAAGTTTTCTCACAGACACAACTTTCACATTTCCAGACTTTTATTTACTTCGACATGCTGAGATGCAAACTTTGGCTTTGTTACTTAGTTTTAGTGTATCACTATATCACTTCTTGAGGTAAATACAAATAATTTGTCTTGTTTGTCAAACCACATTTGATTTTTTCTCCCTTCAGGAGACTTTGACGAGAAATTTCGTGTTCTAACATCACGAGATCTCATTAAAAAGCCCCTCTAAAAATCAAACGCATTTCTTTGAATTACCTACTTCTAAAACCACTAGTAATAAAAATTGCTATCGACAGTCAGGAAAATTACACTGAAATCAGTCTTACATTTTTTGGTAAAGAATAAGAAAAACATTTTCAATGTATCCAGACTGAATATTTTAACCAGCAAAGAGAACCAACTGTTATTTCGCCGTAGCTTAGACTTTATTTTCAGGATTACAAAGATGTGGGCCATGGGCTGCAGTCAGTTTCAGTGCAGTCTTACTAATGTAAATTACAGTATATTAACAGGTAGTCCATTACATCAGCAGGTATAAATTGATGCCTGATAGATTTAATATGTCCCCTCGCCAGTAACTCCATGGTGTTCCCAAAGAATTTCAAATACTTAAATATTGTTTATAGTCATAAAATCCTCAAATATTAATACAACTAACCTTTTATATGAACGTGCAAAGTATTCAAAACACAAAATCATAAAACAAAAAATAATCCCTGGAAACATTTTCTAAAAGTCTGACCCATTAGCATTCAGCAGCCACTAGCATCTGATGCTAAGTAAGTTGACTTTCAGCTTCTGTTTGCACTCATAAGGATGTTCCAGTTTGTTTGCTTAGATTGATACTAGCTTTGGTAATATCATTGCAGCTGAAGATCTGCTTACATTCAGCAGGACAGAAAAAACATTTTTACCAGTTTGTTAACTTTATGCTATCTATAGCACAAAGTTAAATGATCTCAGGCAACTTCCTTTCAGACATTTGCAATAAAGAGCTTTGAGTGTGTATGTGTTTGCATATAAAGTAAATTGCTAACAGCTTCCTGTCACCTTATGAAGCATAAGAGTGTGAATGCTGGGTCCACCTTTTGTTTGAGCTGAATAATGTAATTATTAACCGTGTGTTAAGATGATTATGAGTGATAAAACAATGACAAGTACTGAGATGATAATGACAAATTTGCACACACTAATCATTTTCATATTTTGCTTAACAGAAGTTTGCAAACTTGCACAAACTAATCATTTCAGATATGTTCTTTTCTCCATAAGTTCTTATGCATTTTGTGGTTAGGAACTATGCTTTTACGTGAAGAATCATGATTAAAAACTACATTTCTGCTACATCTCCCACCTCTGTATTAGATGTGAACTACAGTCCTTCGTTATTATCCACCCTCTAATATTGTAGAAAATTATATGGGAAAGAAAGTGTTAATACATTCTGATGCTCACTTTTAACACCTAGAAATTTTGCCAGCATCCTTCATCCTTCCATTTTGTGTCACAGCAACACAAATCTCTAATAACAAGAGTTGATATTCCACTGAATGCAAGCAAAAAGGCCTTCATAAAGGTCCTAAATGAACAGAGGGAGGTGGGAGGTGTTGAGAGGTCCAGGGGGAGGAGGAGGAAAAGAAGGGGAGACGGAAAACAGGAGGAAGATGGTAAGAGGAGGGGAGTGGGCAGATGGCAGAGGTTATGCCTGGCTGAAAGGGGTAGGAAGAGGGAGAGCCTTTGCTGAGTGGGGAAGTAATGGGAGAAAACACCAAGGTCTTCCCTCACTTCCTCAAATGATGCATAAATCATCTTTAAGAACATATTAATGCACATTTTCATGTTTTGATTCATTTATAGATGTCAAATCAGCATCAAATTCATTCAATAAAAACCTGAGACCTCTTTTCCCACCCAAGAGCCAGCGCCTGGCTCAGCTGATTCCATACCAGCTAAAGATGTAACTTGGTGACGAACAAAATAATTGCCGCATCTGACTGACAGACAAACCCCAGTTGAAGGTAGCCCACAGATAGAGCTGAACAACAGCGTGCTGTCAGAGTCTGCGTGTGTCAGCGGCGCTGGAAGGAATGGCATGAGAGCAGAGAGATAGGGGGTCTCATTTAGTGTCGTTTAATTTGCTCCTCTCTTTTGCATTCATCCACTGTTTTTTTTTCCCTCCTCTGACAGGTAATAAAAACAGCAGCTTTCCTGACAAGCCCATCTGAACTTGGACTGCATAATATAAATGCAGGGTTTTCCCACAGTGCGCTCTGTCCAAGCGTGCAGAGGAGAACCACACTGCAGACGCTGGCAGTCCCATCATGAATGAAGATTTTGGACTGTGTGTGTGTGTGTGTGGGCGTTTGTGTAGGGGTGTGCATGTGCGTATGCATGTGCTGTAGGCTTAGGCATCAAGATATACCTCGGTGTTAAAAAGTTGCACATTGTAGTTTTAAAACATCATAAAAAAATGGTGATATAACTCCCTGAATTTAAATTCTTTTTAATGACAGAGAAGGTGTCAACTTGTGTTTTTTTTTTCTTTTAAGTAGAAAAAACAGAGTGGCGCACAAATGTTAAGTGAAAAAAGTGATACATCCACCTTATTTTACAAATAAAATTCTGAAAAGTCCTGTTTTCCCCCAAATAAAATTTTGTGCAGCCAACTACCTTCAAAAGTCCCCTAACAGGTTAATAGGGTCCACCTGGATGTAATTTATTCTCAGCCTGGAACACACCAGACAGCTGGAGAGAGGCAGAAAATATTTCTTTTGGATATCTTGCAAAGTGTTCATTTTTTTCCAAATGGGAAACGTTTTTGACACAACTCCCAAAAGACCAAGACATTTTTGCCCACCTATACTAAAGTAAGGTCAAATAAGAAGAAACAAAAACAAAGTTCTCCAAGTAACTCTGAAATAGCTCCAGAGATTCAAAGCACAATTGAACAATTAAATACAATGTTGACAAGTCTACTACTACAATTTACAACTCTGGCATTTATGAAAGAGTGGCAGCATTTATAAATTGTTAAGAGAAATTCAAACAAATTCACAAATCAACAGTTTGTAAAGAGCCCTGTACAGTAAGTGGCAAATATAGAAGAGGCTTTGGTTAGATTAGACCAGTGTTTCCCAACCCTGGTCCTCCAGGCACACTGCCCTGCATGTTTTAGGTGTTACTTTGCTTTAGCACAGGTGATTTCATTTGACGAGTGTTTGCTGAACTGCAATCAGCTGAATCAGGCGTATTAAAACAGAGAAATATCTAAAACATGCAGGGCAGTGTGCCTCGAGGACCAGGGTTGGGAAACACTGGATTAGACCAAGAACGAGTTTTTGTCCAAAATGCAAAGCAGTAGCAGAAAACTTGCACTGCACATCACACTAAAAGCACAATCCCCATAGTGAAAAATGTTTGGTAGCAGAATCGTGTCATTCCCATTTTTTTGGGACTGACTCAAAAAATTCTGAGGGAAAATTTGTTAAGAGACTGCGTCCTGGAGAGAGGGTCGCCTTCCAGCTAAAATTATTTTTTTGTTTGTTTTTTTTGTATAATTTTTTTTTATATAAAATTATTTTATAAATGTATCATTTTCCATCCACTTAATACTTATGTTGGTCTAACATGAAATCCAAATAACATTCTTCTATTATCAAAAGTTAAAAAAGGTTCCAGGGATATTAATACTTTTTCAAGGCACCATATGAACACAACCATCCACAGTTGCTTACATTATGAGATTCAATGCAACAAAAATTATAAACCACAATGCTCTTCCAGTATGCTAATCTCTGCATTGCAGCCCTAACCTCTCTCCCTTTTCTCCCTCCTCCTCGTTTCCCTTTCTCCCCTTTCCTGCTTCTGCACTTCTCCGAGATCCCTTCATACCACATCTACTTGTCTTACCTCACCGCTGCCTCTTTCCCCCCTCCTCCTCCTGTTTCTGCTGCTGCTCTCGGAAGCTGCTGAAATCCCATTCCCCGTGGGGCATGCCAAATTGAATTGGTGTGTTTATATGAACAACAGGGCCGTTGCTTTAATATACCTTTGAGTTTATGCCTAATGCCTTCCCGCTAATACCAGAGGAGCTTCAGACCTCGCTCAATACAAGCTGCTTTTGTGGAAGTCATAAAAGAGACAGAATAAAGAAGGATGGTTCTGGAGAGATACTCTGGGAGTGTTTGTGTTTGTAAACAAGAGGGAGCGAGGAGACAAGCCTGTTAATGCATCATAAAGACTTATAAGGGTACTATCACAGCCAATTTAAAAGATCAACTAACGGCATTCCTTCTTTTAGAAACCCACACACACACTGTCACACAGAGACTCTCCTCTTCCCTCCAATATGACTGAAACAGAAAGAGGGGACACAAAAAGACAGAAGGATTTTCTTTCTTTTTAGATTAGTGAGTAATGCTGAATAAATATCCGGAGTTTTGGCTGAGGGAGTCAGTCATGCTCGTCGACTTGCAAACATCCTCCATTTTCTACCCGTCTCCCCCTTTTCTTTTCCCTCTTGTCCCCTTTTCTCCTCTGGCCCCGCGTCAGCCTACAAAAGGCCCACGGTTCAAAGGCAAGAAGCAGGTCTGAGACACTCAACCCAATTACTATTGATCAGTCTGCACTCAAAGAGGACAGAAACGCACTCACCTGCACGCCTGCACACAACGCTAATCTGTTTACACAGAACTAGTCCTGCAAGATTACGGACGGCTGTTTGTTCTTGGGCGATTTTAACAGATTCCTACAAAACTGGAAAACAATACTCAGTGCTATTTTAGGTTGCACAACCAGATCGTACAAATTTATTTTTTATGATTCTGTTATAGACTGTGCTGCAAAATGCAAAGTATTTTCAAAACATTGTTGATTTTTTGATACTAATCCATAAAAATATCCTCTCCTAAAATCTCAATAAGGTTATTAAAGTAAACAGGGGAAAAAAAGTGTAATTTCAGTCAAAAGTTAGACTTCTTCACAGCAATTTAGATATATGAATTTAAATAATTATGTTCTAATTTAATTTCAGTTTACTAACTTGCCATTTTCTCTAGGATTTGTTTTCACAATTTGGATTTTTACATGCAATGTTTATAGTTTTTTTTTTTTTTACTAACTTTTTTGGGGGGGGGGATATATTAAAATTGTGGTGGCTTTCTAATGAATAAAATCTGTGGAATCATAAAAAAGAAAAATATTAAAGACTTAAAATGCAGTTTTCATAAGATCAGGGTCACATAAGCCACTGTGACTGTTGTTGAGGGCCGGCTTGTTGAATGAACAAAATTATTCCAAATACGGAGCTCTGAACAAAAACAGGTCACTGCAAATTTTGCTCCAAATTCAGCATTTTTGCAAATATATCTATGAGAGCAACTCAGTCCCAGTCTCTGAGCTCAAACCAAACACTGCTCTGCTCATCAGGGCTTTGATGAGGCAATCACCTGAACCCAACAACAATGTGCAGACGCATCACTGATATGATCGAAAAATTAGGGCTATTCCACCAAAAAGTGATTTCTGAACTCATCTCAGATTTTGCATTTTGTTAAAATGATGAATACAAATGTGTTTTCTTTGTGTTATTTGAGGATTTCAAAGAGCATTTTCTTAAAAAAAAAACAAAAAAAACAAACATTTATCTTTATGGCAAAAAAAGGTGACAAGAAAGGCTCATTAGGAATTTGAAAGAAATGTTGTTTATAGATTAAAATTGCTCACTTTACTCAAACATAATTATAAATAGTAAAATATGAAAACTTGATATTTTTACAATGGTCTTCTTGTTTTCCAGAGCTGTATACATTAAACTAAAGAAATAAATGTAAATGGCATCTAAGAAATAAAATGTGCAGCACTGATAATCCATTTTTACTGAAACAATTACCAAACAAGCATGCCGTCTTATTTTCCTGCACAATTAATCCAATCATTAACAACCCTGTATTTTTTTAAACAGACTTAGCAAACAACTTTCATATTTCTAAGTAATTCAACGGTTTCCTCAGAAATCTAAAGGTCTTTTTATTAGCACAAGTTGATGTTTTTAGGGTAAATTGCATCTCTCTGGTCTCTGCTGCATAGGAAACAAAAGATGTGGCCTTCAAAATAAAAGCAGGATTTCCAAAATAAGAGCGGCGTATTCAGATTCGAGTGGAGAATTATTACTTTGTATTTATTTGATTTTAGACTCTTATTCAGGTCACTTCAGGGCCAGATGGATCTGGTAATATAGGTTTTACGTTGTCAGACACTTAAAAACACCTTTTTTTAATCTAACTGTAAACAATTTGATTTATTTCAAGCAGGTGGCTAAGCTGCTTGAACTGCTTTAAATCAAGAAAAGTCAGGCTCTGACTTTTCTTGAGGATGTATGCAAATACATACATCCTAGCAGCTTTATTTTAAAAGTGATTACATCAATCCACCTTTTTATTTTTGCAGCTTATTTAAAAAAGCAGTATGTTACGCATAAGCCAAATGAAGTTTGAGCTTTCACTAAAATCTTTTAAAGTTGGAAAGGCTCACGGTGCATGCACACGCTCCAACGCAGACACACAAAATCCGCCTAACATTAAGTGTGTGATGAACTCCGCGTGTTGTCTGGAAGGCTGTGCAGAAATATCAATGACTAAACTCCCCAACGACTCAGTAACTATCTCATTCGTTCTGATTTTATCCCCCAATAATTAAATTTCTTTCCCAATGCTGACTTTGGCTTTATCAGGGCACCTGCCGCCAGAATCTCAGCATTTCATTTAACCATAATCCCCCGGATAAAGGGGCGGCCAGGGTGTGCTAATGCACAGGCGTGCGCGCACACAGGATCGCAAGCATGAGCGAAGACTTCGGCTGAATTCATGAGTTAAACCAGTTAAACAGATCTGCAAGGAGAGTTCGTCTTTTTGATTCAGAGAAAGGAATTCGGCTGAACCCCTTTCATCCCTCGTCTCTTCTCAACTCCAAACCTCATGTTTCTAAAAGGCAGTGAAACCCAATCCAGAGGTGGGAATTTACCAGTTAATATTTTTTCATTAAGTGCTCTAACAAATTACATTTGATATCGCTGTTAACCAGCACAAAGTGTACAAAAGCAATCTAAAGTTGCAATAATTTATTGCAACAACAAATAATATGTGGTTTGGTGCATGTAATTATAATTTGTTGATATCTTTCTTCTATTTATGACCAACTGTCACAAGACTAAAATTAGCAAAAAAGACAGAAATGTCTAGCTTGATATATTTTGATGCTTTTAGCATAATTAGTAACATTGGTTCAAAGTATAGCCAATTAAATTTTGTCATGCTTAGTCAGGCCTACTTAATCTACATCTGAACATTGTGCACATCTGAAGGTTTTCCATTGCATCTTTATCCCACATAGTAGAATTATCGCTAGTATACTGTGTATACATGATCACAAATATATAATAAAATATAAAATAAAATATAAAGTATATGTAGTTTTTACAAGGATACGATGATTATGATACTATCGTTCTTTCTCAACAGGAATAGAAAGCAGAAGTAGTGAATTTTAATGGCTGATATCCAGTTTGGTCTACTAACACAGATTTTGGACAATCCAAATTTCTCTTAGAAAATATGGAAAGACACAAAATTAGCAAACTAAACATTATTTCCTTGCATTTGAGCCCTGAGCATGCATCAGATATTTACATAGGAAGCAGAGGAACCATCCCGACAGGGAGAAGTCAATGTAAAACTGGATTTTAACATTTTAAAACAAAGACAAAGTAATTACAGTGCATTTTAAACTGTTTTTAGCACGTTATAATGTCACACATAACTAGCGCTACCAAAACATCAGGATAGTCCCTCGGAGAATGCAGGTCTTCAACTTAAAACAGATTTCCAAATCCACCATGCACTCTGATAGAAAGCTCAACAGGACAAAACAGAGCTAAGTTTACTCATATATATGCCCTGCCTTCCTGTTATCAGCTGAAAGTCTCACTCTCACTCCTTAGCAGCATGAATGAGCATCATTCTGTAAAAAAAATAACATACATAAAAACCTTTTCCATTAAGCAGTTTCTTAATTATTTGTGTTTATCCTAGTAAACACAAACAAAGGCCAAACAAATCCCCAAAACAAAAGAACAGGTGAATAGAAAGTAAGCATAAGAAGAAGAATGGTATTCAGTATTAGAGACGTTAAGCCTCTGTCAAAAGACAAAACATACAGACAAAAATGGAACAGAAGGTTTTGGACGAAAATACTTTAAAGGCCACAAAATGGTAATAGAACAGATCCTGACACTCCCAGCCTGGCACAGCAGCAGCAATAAAACCAGACCTAGTTCTGGTCAATGGATGATGTTCAGCGATGGAAGTAAGAGATGAGATGGATGAATAAATCAAAGAAGAATCAAACATTCAGATTCAGTTGGTCATCCAAGACTTTAAACCTTGACTTAAACCTTTTAATAAGGCAAAACGTGACTGAATAACATGTAGAAATATCTTAAAATAACTGTTTTATGATTTAAGAGGTTGCTAAACACCTGCATGCAGTTAACTAGGAATGTTACTTAATAATCTACCAGATCCTAATAGAAAACCTAATAATTGAAAATACATGAATTGAAAACAGCAAACCTCTCAGTATACACACCAGCACCAATAGACGTCTACAAGACGCCATAAAACAGGCTAAAAACCCCCAAATTCAATCGATAAGACAAACAAAGGCCAAACAAATCCCCAAAAGAAAAGAACAGGTGAATAGAAAGTAAGCATAAGAAGAAGACGAGGTAAGAACAAGACTGCCTAAAATTATAGTAAGTGCCAGTGAGGCCAGACCTGGCCCAGCTGGTCTCTGTCTGACGAGTGCCTTAATTAAGAGACGCAAGGAGAAGCCTTGGAATGGCCACATACACACCGGCGAGAGTCTCTGGAGAGAAACAACTGCTACACTTGTGTAAATGTGTGCCAAGAATCTCTCTCACACCCACTTACATACACACACGCGCAAACAGCCATCCGCTGGGACTTTGCAAAAAACACTGGCCAGCTATTATTAGGCCACCCTTTGCATACCAAGGCAAAGATGAACCCCTAGCATGTTTGTGAGCTAGACGTTCTCCCTCTTATCCTGTTGACTGTTAAACTTCTCTCCTTTACGCCTGCGACGGCACCGCCAGAGGAAGACGAGAGCAGAAAAGTGAGAGACTGGAGGAGGAGTGGAAGGACGGGCAGAGAGCAGGGGAGATTTTGTGGATCTATTACTGCCTTGGCCCCCCGTCACCCCTCCTCCGCTCACACCGCTTCCTTCTGCTTCTCATCCCAAAAACTTATTAATATTAATACACAAGCCCTCTCACCAACCCCCCAAAATACCACCACCCTAGGCTACCAGTTAATAAAGCCCTCTCGACAACCCCTCCCAGCCCAAAAAAGAAAAGGAAAAAAAAAATCAAAGAAAGACAATAAAGGCAAAGTTCTGCAGTCAAAGAAAAGAATAGAAATTAATACAGTCCCAAGGGACCATCCTCTGTCCTACTGTTACCCCCACTATAATTTGATTTCCTATTAAGTGACTGCTTAATTATAATGATTATTATTGGTAATTGTAATTGACATTTTGTCCCCCACCCTTTCTTCCTCCCTCCCCTCTCTCAGACTCCTTCCAAAGGAAACGACTGGTTAGGAAAATCCACCAGGGAGCGAAAAGATGCAGGGACAACTTCAGGTCAAAGACGAGCACATAAATATGAGATGCATTCATATCAATGAGGAGTTAAGGTGTTGAGGCTGAGAAGTTAGATTTAATCATGTGATGCTTTTATGTGTGTTTTAGGCTCTTTTATCCTGTAGCTCGAGGGCACGATGTCTGGAGCAGGTTTTCATTCAGAGGAGTAAAAAGAAACTCTAAAGATGTTATCCTCGTGGGATATTCTGCTTAAATAAAGGTTCAAGAAAAAGACAGGGATTTCCTTTTCTTCCCACCAGCCACCTCATCGCACACAGACACGTTTAACTACAGTAGAGGCCCAGTGGATCTCCATTTATTACACCTACCTCCAGGCTACAGCGACTAAGAAACACACCATCATCTGCTGTAGGTGTGAAAGGGCCCGTTACCGATTCTGACACTTTTGACTTTGAATTTGACATTTAAAACAAAAAATACAATAGCAAAGAAAGAAAAGCAAAAAAAAAAAAAAAAAAAAAAAAAAAAACACCTCAGCCCATACTTCATTTGGAACGGTGTTCCCGCTCTGTTCAGAGCTAAAGACAGTGAAACGGCGTTCCTCTGGGCCAGGCCACGGTTATTGGGCTCACCTCAGGCGTGGTGAGGCTCACACCGGCTCACACACGTATCCACAGTTTTGTCTTAAGATGCACACACCTTCACAGTCCAACACACACAACACATCCAACCTTTAGTTTCGCTAGAAAAATATCCTCTTATCTCAGCAACACAAAACACTAAACCTAAAAACATAGAGGGGGGAAAAAAGTGATTTATTTAACATTTTATATTTAAAAAAATAAAGCAAACATAAAAAACAAACCTGCATCTGAATTACATTAAAAATCAATATG
Source organism: Girardinus metallicus (assembly GCA_903067095.1). Taxonomy (NCBI): domain Eukaryota; kingdom Metazoa; phylum Chordata; class Actinopteri; order Cyprinodontiformes; family Poeciliidae; genus Girardinus; species Girardinus metallicus. The sequence goes on along the minus strand of CAEGAE010011205.1, from coordinate 30,427 downwards.
ACATCCATGCACTTAGCATTAGTGCTTTAAAAACTGATGTTGATTGCAGGCATGTGTGTGTGCGGTAAGTATTTTCTGCTAGATTATATTTAAATGCGAGCTCTTCCTCACGCTGAAGAACAAACAGCCGAGTTAAAACAAATGAGCACCTGCAGCCACAACCACAGATGTCCGTGGGTGTTTTTCAAAGTTTCCAAGAAAAAAATAAATTGAGAAATTTTCATAGATTATTTTGACAGAAATTACTTTCAGACAGGATGACTTGTCCCATCCAGATGTAGATAAATGCGATATAAATAAACTATTCGTATATCAGCATGAGACACCCGAGACGTTCTGCAGCGGGTCAGATGCAGCTGCAGCCAAAACATCCGCAACAGTTTAAAGCTGCGATAATAAGAAAATTACTATTTCACCCCCCATACTTTTAATAGACTATTTTTTTGTCCATAACAAATATTTATAATTATTCAAATCCTCGAAATAAATGTTATCAAATCCAGTCAAGTTGAAAATCTGTCAAGTTTCAACTGCTGTGGCTTACAGCTTCACACAAAACACTTGAAATGTTACCGGCGCATTACAAATCTGAAACAGAAAAACACAACAAAGTGTCGTTTCACTGCATCAGAAAGCACAGCTCTGAATCCAGATCTGCGGCTTTGTAAGGAGTCACATAAGGTCAGAAGATACAAACAGAACCATCAACCACAAACGGAGAGGAACAACAAACAAAGCTGCACATTGGTTTGCACATCTAGAAGTACAGGCCTGTTGGAGACACTTAAGCACCTGAAGCCAAACTGTCTAACAGGACAAATCTATGGCTTTATTTTATCTTTTCTGTTCTCAAATCACCTTCAAATAAATTAAAAATAAAACTAAGCCTAAGTGATAATGCACTTTTTGTTTATTTATGCATCAATTACTTATGTTTGTCTGGAACATATTATTTTCCCTTCAATCAATAAAGGATTTCTACAGTTATCCTTGTCCATTACTTTTTAGATCAAATCTGAAAAACCAAGAAATGACCAGAACTGAACTTAATCAACATAACATGCAAAATAAAATTGGCAATAAATCTGAGCACAAATAAAATCTAAAATGATCCACTGAGACGTCACAATTTTTTAAAAATAAATTATTGTCAGATTTTCAGATATACTGTAAGAAAGGTACAGCAAGTAGAGCAGCTTAGTCGACATTTCTACAGAAATTCATTAAAAATCACTAAATTCCTGCTGCCATTACACATCATGATTATTCAACCAAAAACTTAACATTTTTAAATTAAAATCTGAAAGCATCACACTTTCAATTAAATCTTTACAATTTATTTTAGCTCTAAAATTAGATGTTCACAGTAATCTCGTCGGATTTGCATTTCTTCTGTAAAAACTGGATAACACAAGTCAAACTATGGCACAGCGATTTCAACAGTGTATGCGTGTGTGGGTGTGTGTGTGTGTGCGCCTGTTCAAACACACTGTGTGGTGCTGTGGGTGTGGCGTTACACCTCGTGTGGCACTGGGCAGCCTAGATAAGAGCTGATCCTATCCATGTCTCCCTTCTGCAGCCTCTGCCCGCCCACCCACGCACCCACACAACACAAACGCACCCTCAGCCACACTGACACCTAGCACAGTACCCAGTATGAAACTGAAATCGCATTTTACAATCCCGGTGCCCTGTGCATAAACACGCTCTCTCTCTCTCACACACATATATATATGCACAATCAGAGCCACAAACATAGAGAGGAGCCAGCTAAATCCATATTCACATTCTGTATACTGGCATGTGACCTCAACATGGACACATCCAGCAGGGGTCTCAGGCTGACACAGGCCCACTGCTGCAGCAAACAGTGTAATCATTTTAAATACGACATGGGAAGAAATAGAGAAGAAGAAGAGAAAAGGAGAGAGAGAGAAGAGATGAAGAAAAGGAGAGAATAAGAAAGAAGAGAACACAAGAAGTAAGAAAATAGGAGAAAAGAATAGAAGAAGGAAGTAGAAAAAGAAGAAAGAACAGAAGAGGAGAGCAGAGAGAACCTACCTTTTTCCTTCTGTTAAAACAATCCTCTCCAAGTTCAGCTAGACTTTCTTCGCAGCACTCTCACACACACGCACACACACACCCACACACACACGCACACACACACACGTTCAGAAGCAGTCTGATGAGATCGGCCACCCTGATAGTGAGCCAGAGCTGATTCTCTAAGCCTCAAACAAAGTTTAGTGTGCAATGACCAAGACAGAGGGGACAAAAAAAAAGCAAAGAATCTGTGGGAGGAAAAAAAAAGTGTGACCACTGAGTGAAGTTTAACCACTTATGATTCAAGTTGAGCTGCAGCACAGCCCGCCTTCACCCCGGATTCTTTCACGGGGACATAAGCGCACACCTTTTCCGGGCGGGAAAGGCACTGAACTGGATTTCGGGAAACCCCGTTTCCCCACTTTTTTGTTCCGTCCGGTTGCTGCTGGACAGTCAGACGGCCCTAACTCGGCACCTTTCACTGGATTTTTTTAATTTTTAATCAACCATGTTTTCACAGAACCACCTACCAACAGCTGCCCCGCTGACAGATAATCACACGAGTCATGAGTGCATGTATGTCAAGGCTTTTGACACAAACAGAACTGGCTTGAAGGAATAAAGGCTTTGACTATAAAAGTATCTTAAGTGTCACCATGTAGGAGACAAAGAGAGAGAGAACGAGGAAGAGGATGAACCGATTCAATCTCCGCAGGCGAGAGCGGGAGACTAAGTGTAGTGAATGCAATTTGATGGTAGCGCTGAGACGGGCTTTAGGCGTACAAACACCATTAGTCACTGTTGTGCGAACCTGTCACCAATACATGTAAGCAAAAGTCAACTCTCAGCATGGCATAAAAAATAATCATGGGTGCAAAGCCATACAGTCATACTGTAAATCAAACAAGAAGGAAAACTGTCTCTTCTCCTCTAAAATTATTTATTTTTGGACAAAGAAAGCCGCCAAAGAAGAATCTAGCAACCTCAAAATCCTATTCTGAAACAGGACAAAATCTAATAGTTTCAGTCACAAAATGTAGTGTTATTTATTACAATAGCAATAAATGTGACAATACGAATTATTAAAATCGAACCCCATACTTTCCTCTATAAATCTATCACTGTGTACCTTAAGTAGACTAGTTACAACAGAAATTATATGAAGCAAATTTAATAATAACTGCAAAACAGGGCAGTTTAGAATAAACTGTAGAAAAAACAATAATCAATAATATTTGGGGTTCACTATTTAGAGTTTAGATGTAATTTCACTAATTCATAATTATTTCCCCCCATTTTGTTTGAATCACCAGTGTGGCAGAAACAATGCAACATGCCTGCTACTGTACGCTAAAGGTTTTGCCGATAATTCTCATTCATTGGTCTTCCACTAAATTAAAGACTTTTTTTAAACATGTAAAATGTTTTGTTGTAAAATATTTCAGACCGTCATATATTTTTAATATTTTGTCAAGCTCAAATGTCCAGATATTTTTTATTGGCTTTTACATTCAGGACATTTGAATTTAAAATAAACATTGGACCTCCTTGAAAACGTAGCCGCTGTTGCCATCTTTGTGAAGTAAGCCAAAGCTAAAAGTATCTTACAGTTGGAGTGTGGAATGTCACCATTTCACTGCAGGGATAATAAATTTAATCTGTTCTCTTTGAAAATCTATTATTCTTGGGTTTAACTTATTAGGACGGGATTATCCTCAACCAAATGAAGATTCTTTAGAAAATTGTTTGTTAACTTTGCTGACTTTATTTCATTTGCAAGAACTACAAAAGTGTAGCAGTTTCAGTTCTAGATTTGGTCTTATTCAAGAACCACATGTCTGGTTTAAGATAAATTTAAAGCCATTATCATATTGAATCCACACAATAATCTGTCTAAAGAGACTAGTAGAAATATTTTCATTTTTCCCAGTCATGATCTCTACTATACTGGAGTAAATGGGGCTGCATGTAAATGGATCAGAAACTGATTAAATGACTGGATTGTATTGGAATTAAATGATTGTTTTGAACTGAATGTGAAACCTAATTTGATTCCATAATATATCTGGATATGAATTGGACCAGTTTGTGTTGTAAAGAGTCTGAGAAGACACTTTTTTTGACTCATGATTTATAAATTACAGCTGAATTGATCTGAAGTGTTTCTTCCTCAGTGATTTATTAGCACCAAATGACAGAGCAGTTATTTTAATCAACATTATAATCATGGAAAATGTAAAAAAATAAAAATAAAAAAAAAAAGAAGAAAAAAGCTGTCATCAAAAATGACATTTTTAACTCAAACGCCAATAAAAAAAAAAAGACATAAATAAAAGAACAGGTGGTTCTGTTGTGCCCCTTCCACTGCCGGTCAGCTGACTGAAAGATGGATTCTACACTTTTATCCTGCTTCCAATAAAGAAAAATTTGTTCGTAAAAATTTCTGGTCACAAAAACTAAGACAAATATAATTCAGGCACGAAAATAGGGTCATTCGATATTCCTTTTGGTCCTTGGTGAGTCAACATGGCCAGTGATAGAACTAATATGTTTTTATGCCAATTTTAATTATCTGCGTCGTATTTTCACCAAGCCTAATGATTTTATATTTTGTTTTCAGTTGTTTATGTAGTGCCAATTCATACATATAATTTCAAAGCCTTTTACATGACCAGCAGTCCCAATGAATATTAAGAAATATATAACTAAATCAATCCAATAAAGATATTTAACCATCAGAAGAAAAAAATGATGGGCATCAGGTGAAAAACTGTGAAATTCATTGTTGGAAAATAATTTCTACTGTGGACAGTGAAAAAAGGCGAAGGAGCTTTAAGCAAATATTGCAGTTACTGGTACTGTATTGTTTCATAAACATCCTTAATAATCTTCTTTTGAAGGATCACTGCACACTTTGGACATCAGAGAGTATTTACTACAGCACGAGTGGCTGGAAGTAAACAAGAGTGAGCTTGATTATGGTTATGAAAGACTGCAGCTTCCTAGAACACAAATATCATCAAAATCTTTGCCAAAGTAAAATCATTGTTAACAATAAGAAAACACACTTTTTTTAAGGCCGAAGACACAATATATCCCAGACCGACTTTAAATTAGTCAGCAGTGAAGAATTGGGGGCACAGTTCAGGACTACTGAGGCTCGTCCCTTAATTTCCTTCCCTTTATTTCGTTTTTTTTTTTTTTTTTTTTTTTTGACAAAGCCTCCCCCATCCACTCACTTTAAGTCTCCTTCCACACCACACCCATGACCCCCAATGTGCAGACATGAGGTCAAGCTCCAAAGATCACAGAGAGAAGCCAGACGAGAGGCAGAAAGACAGAGACCTAAAATCCTCCTTTCCTTCCAAAATCCAGGCCAAAACCTGCAGCCTTCCCACCAGCTCTAGACCCCCTCCTTCAGCCCAGTTGTGTGTCGAGGAGGCAGTGAGCACTCTTGCAGAAACATCAGCCCAGGGAAATTCAAATGAGGACGAAATGGTGAGGGAGACACAGAGAAAAGGGAGAGCAGGAGCACAATAGTGAGAAAATAGGATAAAAGAATGAGATGGGAGAGCGTTAGGTAGGAGGAGGAGGGGGGAGGATGAGGAGGGCGCAAAGGAAGAGCTGGAGAGGCTGCTGAGGCTGCAGGTTAAGATAATGTGTAGATCTGAGGAGATTTGCAGGGGAACATTTTTATTCAGTTTCTGATTACTCCCACCTCTCCTCCCTCCACTCCCTTTCCTGCGTTGTGTTTTTCCGTTTGTTTGTTTTTGGCATTAGCGTTATGACTGTTGGTATCCACGTGGATGTACACATGCATGCTGATTAAAGCAGGAATATCTTATAAACACAAATATTTTCACACACACACGCAGACACATATTAACACCAGACGCGCACAAGCATACTTAAAGATGCATGAGGCGAGCGACGGCGCAGTCGGTGCCAGGAATGCTAAGAGCTTACAAGTTTGTAAACATGCCGACACAGATGGTGCACATACAAACATGCATTCACACAGATTGTTCGCAGACAGGGTTTCTGCTGTGCCCACTCCTTATCAACGTGCAGCAGGTAGATGAGGTAATTCTGGATTATTTGAGCCATACAAAATTACTCAGTGGTTTCATTTCCCTGGTCAAACATATTCAGGTGCACAGAAACGGATCAAAATGTCCAAACTTTGATCAAGAAACCCACTTTAGACAGTAGATGATAAAAAAAAGGCCCACCTGTGCTCCTGTTGTAAGAACCTCCTTCCACATTGAGTGAGATGGACTGGTCTCCGTCCTCCCTCCCCTGACCCAGGATCATCCAGTTCTCCAGCTCGTCCACATCAGACGAATCCAACGGTTCTGATTCAGACTCAGATTCAGAGGATTCGGAGCTGCTGGACAGAACAGCCACCGGAACAAAGAGACTCTCTTTTCTTTTCTGGGATTGCTAAATAACCAGAAAAATGACACATAAATGGAATCAGGGCATTAGACATTATTCTGCAATCAGACATTAAATAGAAAATGTCAATTCACCAGAGTAATGTTCAAACAGAGGAACACAATGTTAGTGGGAATGGATTACATAAAAAAAAGAAAAAATCAACCTTAACTCCTGGGCAAATTCCTTAATGTTTTTTTTGTTATTTCTTTATTAAAGTTGCACATTCCTTTCTACAGCCTCCTACACATTTATTGTTCCCCCTGGATGTGTAAAAAAGCCTTAAAATCATTTTTTTATTGAAGAAGCATAATTTTTTTCTAAAATTGCTTAAGCAAAAAAGTCTAATCTACATTTATTCAGTGAGGAAAGAAAACTCACAATTAATAATTTATATTAACAAACTAGCTAGAGCCAACTGTGTAATTTATATTTAACATTTTAAACTGGTCAGAATATTTACAAAGTTTGAATTACAAATCCATGACTTCCTGTTTCAATGGGATGTAAATATTTTATACACAGGGCCATTTCTTTTAATGTATTGATGTTTTCACCCTTGGTCAGGAAGCAAGAAATATCCAAGGTCATTATTTACCTCAGAAAACGCCCAGTGGGGGGGTGATACTTTTTTCATTTGCTAGGACTGTTTTAATGAAGTTTCATGGAAGTAAAGTCAAAAGTATGATGAGTTGGTTGAATTTTTAAATACCTGACTTTACTAATGTCAGTTTAAACTGTTTACAGCTCATGTTTTCCGGTAAACTTAAGTGTAATTATATTATGCAACTGATTAATACATTTAAGTGCCTGTTTACACCCATTTGAGAGTAAATCCTTCATTCAAAGTAACAAATGAAGCTGGGAGAACACGTCTTCCAGATTTTATTAATTATCAGCCAATGCAACAATTTTTGTCTGATTGTGAAGTGTTTATAATACAGTTCCACAATGTACAGACATTCCTGCTTTGCAGTCGAATGCCTCTTTCGCTGTTCTTTGAAACGGGCGATAGGAGAAAGCTTGTTCACCTGGAAGCTAACTGCCAGCTTGAACAAACATTGTTTACATCCGCATTTACCATGTCTGGCTTTTCCTGGTGCAGATTTATGACGCACGTCACACATCAATGAGGTAAAACTCAGATAAGATCCAACATGACAGTTCAGACTGCCATTAAAAATGTGGATGTGGACCTAACATGAACAAAATGTTCATGTTAGAAATGTTAGTTGTCGTTTTGCTGAATTCCCTGTTTTTTTTTTTCTTTTTTTAAACACATTTCACTTGAGCTACTAACCAATTTCACAATTGAAAAGGAAAACCTCAAAAAATGATGAAATATGCCTTTCTACTCTTAAATGTAATGTATGAATGCATGTTGCACTGTATCTCACTATTTCCTCTACCTGTTGTGCAGGGGTGGAGGTCTGCAGGGTCGGTGAACCTTTAACCCTTAGAGCACAAACACTTGTATGATCCTCATCATCACTGTCACTGTCAGAGATGGAGATGACGCCCGGGCTGGAGTCAATCACAATAACCTCCTCAAAGCGTGACGACAACAACTTTGGAATTTTTGGCTCAATGTTGCATTTTTTCTTTTTTGCATCCTTCTTTGTCTTTAAATGATCATCAGTAGAGGATGTGGGCTTGCTCTGTTTTGTACATCTCAGTTCTGGGTCTTCGTCTGTAGTTCTTTCGAGCGCACCACCTTCGTGGCTTTCCTGCCTGTTGTTCTCTTCCTCTGCTCCAGGCTCCAGCTCCTCCAGCTCACCAGCGTTTGAGGAGTAGTGGAGCTGGCTGTAGAGGTGGAACTCCAGCTCACTGTTGGCCTCTGACACGTCCGAGTCACCATCCTCTTGATAGAGGTTGTCCTCCAACTCCTCACGGTCCTGATAGGCACTGTACATTACACCAAAGGCCAATCAAAACAGACACGCACATGAACGCAGCACAGCCCAAGGAGAACAGTCACACCTGGGGAGTCAGAGGCCAAAGCTGCTGTGAAAAGAAAAACCCAAGAAAATGTAGATATTAATAAAGGCATGACAATGACAACATTCCTATTGCCTCAAATGAGTCAGAGAAAATTATTATCATTAAAATGTCTTCAGATTCCTGATGTTCAAACATATGATCTACACCATTCCACTGTAGCTCTGGTGATATGTTTATAGTTGTTGGAATGTGAATCTCTGCTCCAATCTCTAGGCTTGCTGCTCCCTTCCAGGTTTACCCTGGATTTAGCTGCATCTATCTTCCCACTAACTCAAACCTCTTTCAAAAACATTTCTGTCACAACCCCATGAAGAAGAGCTCCCGCCAACTGCGCTCTGACCATATAAATCATAAATACAGAGGACATTACAGAGCTGCAAGGTTCCAAACAATATAGCCAATAATGTTATATTGGCTACATAGCATATTAGCTGCACAGCCAATAAATTAAAACCAGGGTTTCACAATGGCAGTTGGTAGCACAATCCCAGCCTGGGGTCTTTCTGCATGGAGTTTGCACATTCTTCCTCCCACAGTCCAAAAACATCACTATTAGCTTAATTGGTCTCTCTAAATTATCCCTAAGTGTGTGTGTATGTGTGTGTGTGTGTGTGTGTGTGTGTGGGTGTGTGTGTGCGTGTGTGTGTGTGTGTGTGTGTGTGTGTGTGTGTGTGTATGTCTGTGTTGACTTGCAATGGACTGACAACCTATCCAGAATGTCCCTCGCCTCTCTCTCGTTGACCCCACAAGGATAAGCGTGTTAGATAATGGATAGGTTGATGGATGAATTAAAACCAGCTCAATAATTTCCATTTGCATGATTATTTTTCTCCCATCTCTCTCTCTTCCTGCCAGAGACTAGATGACCAAAAACTTCAATCTGGTTCTTCGGTCTCAACTAGCCCCTTTTTTGAAGAGCAATTTTGTTTATAGAATCCATTTTATTTGTTGTTCTTTACTTAATTTGGATATTTAAAATGTCTTTCAATTCCAGTGTTAAATGTTTGTCAGAAATATTTATTTTCCAGTTTATTCATTTTTGATAATGCATTCACAATGCTGGTGCCATTAACAAGATATTACTTGAAAATGGTCTCAAATACAACATTATTATTTATCGCAATAACTTCCAGAACAATTTATTGTCCAGCTAAATTTGTTACACAACCAGGCACACACACACCTATCAGGAGAATTTAGAGAGACCAATTAACCTGACAGTCATGTTTTTGGACTGTGGGAGGGACTGAGGGAGTACCTGGAGAGAACCCACGCATGCACAGGGAGAACATGCAAACTCCATGTAGAAAGACCCTGGGTTGGGAATTAAACCCAGGACCTTCTTGCTACAAGGCAACAGTGCTATCAACTGTTGCCTTCCAGCAACAGTTGATAGTCGATATCTCCTTTGATATGTCGTATCTCCTATCAAAGGAGATACGACATATCTCCTTTGAACAGAAAAGTTGGCTCGTCCTTATACAAGTCAGCCAATGCTGGCCTTTGACAACCACATTTTGTGAGTCCAGGGCATAAGAAACATCTGGTGACTTCTACAACCTTCGTTGCATCAGCAACATTATTAGAAGTTTATCTCCTCCTAAGGATCCATCCTCAGCAGAGAGGAACTGCTAACATCAATTAGAGGACACTAACTTCTGGTCCTGAAACCAGAAGACCTTGTTAGTAAGGCTGAGACAGGGTGGATTAGCTGCACTAAGACTTTAACTTGTAGTCTTTCTCATCAGATCTGTTCTGATAGAAAGCAGTAATGGGTCCAAAATCCATCGTCAGGCTGGTGCTGATTTCAGACACAACGAAGACAAAATTCTCACATGGTTCTGAATGACTGTGTCAGAAACTGGTAAATCTTCTTCTCAGTACACTCTGTAAAACACTGTGCTGTTAATTTTTTAAAACCTCTGTAGCTCTCTCACACACACACACACGCTACAACACCGTCACACATACACAGAGTGGACATGGAAAGAGCACCGGCCCATTGCTTTCTCCAGTCCTGCGTGTCTGTGCCATGATGGCTGGAGATGATTGGCCCCCAGGCCATGCACACTGCATAAACGCCACGGTACATGGTCACAAGCCGGCCACCAGGGATTAGAGGTCAGAAAGAAGAGTCTTACCGACTGGTAAGGGGCGACAGTTATGTGTTCAAAGTTCAGCAGCGAACAGGGACCGGAAAGTTACAAACTACCAACGATGTTTTTCAGACAAATGTAGTGTACTCAAAAGCTCTACAGCAGTAAGGGTGAATCAGAAGTGGTGATTTTACTCAGTCTGCCTAATTAAGGCATTTGTCAAGACTGTGCATAATCAACATTAGGCATGGACCCATTAACAGTATCAAGGTATACTAAAAATAAAAATACAAAATCAAAATTGCTCTAATTTTTGTCAACTTAAACTCACTTTATTGAGATGCTAGAGAAAGACCCAGAGTAACCAGAGTTTTCTAGCACAAAATAAATCTGGTCTGCACGTCCCTTCCCTGGTCAACTCAAAACTATAGATCAACTAAACTTTTCCCTTGCTTACGAAGCAGGTAAGTTCTTCCCTTTATAAATATTTTGGGTGGTGAGGAAGAAATCTGAGCCAGTTCCCAAAAAAATAAAGAGGCGCCACAGAGGTTTTGCTAAGCAGCGTGGTTTTAAAACTAGTTTGCAAAATACAAGCAGAATATCTAAACCAGTCAACTGTAGTCTACTTGAACAGATAGCCTCACTAACTCCATGATCACACCACAGGTATTAATGTTCAACTCAAACTGCTTAGGGGAGATCTGATTTTTACCCTTTTTTTTTCATTTTAAACAATTTAATTTTAATGTAACAATCAATGTCATGCCTAGTTCAACTTGGATCGTGTTGATCCTCACCTTCTCTTGGGTCATGCTTCAAGGACGACAGTCATAGATGAAATGCTTTGAAAAACATTTGATATATATCCAAATTAAAAACACATGAGAAGGTGGTTTGGACTTGATATAGAGGAAAAAAGGATTTCCTACCATCCACATATAAAAGTTGGATTTGAGAAAATTTTGGTCAAAATTTCATGCTTTTCTCCTCCAGTGAAATAGTTTAATTTTAGCTTTCAACGCTGTGTTTCTATTGGTAGCAGTAAAATATTCTATTCAAAGTAACAAACATAACAGTTTGGCCAAATAATGGGATTATTACAAGTCAATAAATTGATATTTAATCAGGAAAGTGACAAAAAAACGATGACTTGTTTTATGTTTCATAAAAGTATCTAGAATTTGATTTTACAACAAGGTAATTTAAATCCAATTACGGCTTCAAATTTTTCACAAACTCCACTGTAAACTGATGGTAAGAAATTAGATTGTGGCTGTCATTGTTCCTAATCTACACATTTCAGCTGGGTAGATATTAAGAAATTAATAAATGTTTCCAGAGGTCATTAAAAGTTAACCAGTACCTCCACAAAGTCATTTTGATTTTGTAAAAGTTGGAGGGCTGCTTGTCCTTTAAACTTTCATTAATATCTCATTAAAGTCAAATAAACATTTTTGCTGCGCAAACCAGCACAAATGTAGTTGAGTAGATTGACACTAAATTTGTCTGATGGATAAGGCGGGGGAGGGGAGCTGGTTGACCTTTAATGACCTCTGGAAACTTTTCTTAATATCTCTATAATGACAGCCGCACAAACGAAAATTTTTGCTGCATAATCCAGCACAAACGCAGCGCAAATGTTTGACATCGTTTTTGTCTGATTTGAAGAACAGGGGCAACTTCACACAGTTCATCACAACTGATTCTTGTACTTTGTATCTAAATATTAACAATTAATCACAGAAAATAAGCATAAACTAAACAGACCTTGTGAGGGAACATCGAGGAGGGGCTAAATAATCCTTATTGGTCTTAATCTTTTCTCATTTATAATTTCTCTTATATATTTCTACCATTTATTTTCTATTTTATGTAAAAAGTTTTTACGTTTCTTTCCTCTGTGTTGAGTTAATTATCAGTTGTGTCCCACAGATATGCATCTTACAGCTTCTATGGAACTTAAATATGAACAAATGTATCTTCTAACATGAAACAAGCTTAGCTTCTATAATTAACGAGTAGGTGGTGCAAAAGTTGGAAGGTACAGCTCAATGGAACATTAAATGTAAAAATACTGTTACAGTAGGTATACATTATGAAGACATTACACCACTTTTTGAGATTACCTCTGATTTCAAATTGCTTTCAAGTATTATAAAACAGAATGTCACATTTTAAAATACTATAACCTCCTTATTTTTCAACTCCATACATTAGCATCATTTGAAAGGTCCACTAATGCGTTTAACTAAATAATTGGTTGTACAACCCAAATAAACAACGAGAATGAACTTCAGAAAAGATGATGCTTTAGGCAACTGGCTTTCTAGAATGTGAGGGTTAACTAAGTAATAACGTTTCATTAAAACCTAATCAGCAAAGAGAGACACAATGAGCAAAAAGGGCATCGTACAGCTATTGAGATGAACTATGACAGTTTTAGTAGCTATGAATGGAGCTAGCTTGAATGTGGCTTCCACATGCTAGCAAGCTAAAGCACTGCCATGGTTATTCTTACTAAGATATTAGCCTGTTTGAAAAGAAGAACGACTGTCCTAAAAGATGAAAACATAAATCATGCCATGTATATCTGAGTATTTTCAGTTTTCTGCCTATTTCTGGCAGCTGTTAGCTGCTAGCACGTGCAATTGCGCTCTGTGCACGTGTACTCATGTAGCCGGTCGGATGTAAACAAAGGAGCACCTCAACTCAAGCACTCAACAAAAGCAAGGTAAAAGAAAGAGCTACAGCTTCACAACTCACATCAACCATACAGTATGTTTTATAACCAGAGTTTTGAATCAGCAGCTCACCTTTACAGACAGACTGGAGTCTTTACAGCAACTCATTTGCTCTCAGCCAGAAGGATACAGGCACACAACTTCCGGCTTTCCGGACTGAAAATAAGTCGACTGAAAAACCGTCCAATGAAGAAACTACACACAGGTTCCTAGCAGGCATGGACAGTACGGAAATTGTCAGATTTACAATTTAGTTTCTGAAGCACTTTGGGATAAGACTTAAAATAGAAAGCAACTCTCAACCTAAACTTTCGTAAAATGAGTAGTTAATTGTGCTAAGAAAATCAGCTAAATTTCAAAAATTGTAATGTTTATTACATTTTTAAAGTTTTTTTTTTCTTTTGCAATGTTCCACAGGCTGGTGCCAGAGACTGCTGGCTACAACTAACTCCATGACAACTTTTTGTATAAAATATTTATCTTTAAAGGGTAAAATAAAATTGTTTAGTCATTTAACTTCAATAATGCTTATCAATATAACTTTTTTTTGAAAATTACACATCAACATATGACTTCTTTTAAGAATTATGGTGTTATTATTTTTTTCAGAACATCACAATTGTGTAAGGTGAATTAAGTTGGGGAAAATCACATGACATAATTAAGGCGAAATCTCACAGAGGTTTCAGTCAGAATTGAACATAAATGATTATTGAAATTCAGTGGCATGAGAAAGGTTTATAAAATGTGTGTGGATAATGTACTGTGGACATCATTAACCTAAAACATGCAGCTTGCCGGCTTTTTGCATGTTTCCACTGCTAATTCAATACCCCTTGATGGTGATGAGCTCCAATTCTTTGAGGATGGAAGACCACCTTGCCATCACTCCCATTGTCATCTCCCTCTACAGATTCTTTATCTGATTCAACTGACCACTTTTCAGTATTTATAAATGATAACACCGAAAACTTTTTTTCACCCATGGTTGGGGTTAGGGCCAATCTATTATCAACTCATTCTTCCTCGCACTTGTGACAGAGTTTTTGTTGGTCTTCTTGACCGATTTCAATGGGATCCCTCATTTCCATTTCTTGACTAGAGTTTGAGCATAGTTGATTTGAATTCTCGATCCACTGGATAGGTTTTTAAATATAATTTTCCTGTTCTATTATATTTAAATACATGCATCGTCTTGTAAGTCTAAGCTTCCAAGTTGTGATCAGAATCATTATGATTTAAAAGAATGAATATCATTGTTTGAAAATGACTTGTTTCACCATTTATCCACGGTGAAAGAATGATTTTTGTGTTATCATGCATAATTTCACATATATAGCCTGAAAATCTAAAACTCTGCCAGGCTAATGTCAACTCATGAGCACAACTGTGCTCCAGCCACTATCAGGTGCCATAATGAAGAGACAATAAGTGTAAGTCACATCACCTTTCATCATAATATTATGACTAAGTGTAATTATTGACATAAAAATTAAAATAGAAGTGAATAGTTGTATTGGACCTCTTTGCTGTCACTGTCTTTTAAAAGAGAATTTTAAAAAAGCATGTATTTAGCTCTATTTTTTGCAAAGCAATTGTCACCAATTGTAAAATTTTTGCTCACAGAACTACAATAAATTACATTATTAGGCAGATAAAACTCCCTTGCCAAAAAGGACAGGTTTCACTTTGTGTCACATCTTTCTTCAGACAGAAACCCCCATGATGTTTCTCATCCTTTCACCAGTAATTCTCCCTCTTTAATGCCAAAACCTGAAACTGTGCATGCATTAGTACTCACATGAACCTCCAGGCTCATTATGTGTTGATGGGATTGTAAATCTATATGTAAATGAAATTCAACAGTGTGCCTACCGCTATCAGTCATATTTATGACACGCATACTACAGCAAAATTATGCAACCCAGGTTCTCATGCAGACTGCGTAACACTTACATCCATCCTTTTGCTCCCTTCTGCATCATGAGAACAAAGGTGAATTCTGTGTTTCCTGCTCCGTCTGCTGCCGTCGTAATAACAGGGAGGAAATGGCGTTAAGATAAGGAGCCAGAGGCTGAATGCCATCTGAATCTTGTGGTTTTTCCATGCGTGTCATCACAGGAAAGGCCATCACAAAGTTGGATTGTTGCCTTGCAAAGGTTAGCTTGTACCTTGTGAGACAACACTATCACCTATTTTAGCTTATGTATACATCTGACACACACACATAAACTAGTTGCCCTGCATCTGTTTGATGTTGGGGCTCCTCATGCTATCTCTTCAAATTGATGCAGGTTCAGGATGCCTCACTGCCTCAGTGAAATTGTGATGTGCCTGCCTGATTTGGGGTTCCATGGTATTTACTATTATTATTAAACAACAGGAAAATGGGGAAGTCTGGCTAGATGGAGGCACCTGGTTCAGCGGTTCAGCTCCACACCAGTGGTGCCCCAGACAAGTGGTGTGTTGACGATCAATGGAGTGTCCGAGACGGGGATTTAAAGTCCCCCTATTTCCAATCACACATTCCAGAGGGGACGGTTCTCCCTGATGAACGACTCTTATTGAGAGGGAGTTAAAAGAAGCATGTCATTGCTCTCATTTGGCGTTGTTTGTATGTGCCGTCGTGGCTCCATCTTCCATCTGGTGCCTGATGCTGCCACAACACTCTCCTGGATACATTTGATCAAAACAGGATTTTTCTGTCTGCCACTATTATGCATTGGTAATATCATCCAGCTGAAGATCATTTGAGTGCAGACTAAGAATGAATAGTACAATTCTCTTCTATTTCTTGTGAATTTAGTCACTGTAATGAAACACCTGAGATGTTACAAAAAATACTCGCAATTCAGTGCGACTTCGTAGTTGCTTTTAAAATTTAAAGCAACTACACAGCATAAAGATTACACAATATCTTTTAGCGATTAAAAAAACCTAAAACAGTTATTACAAACTGTAGTCAGCTGGTAAACTGATAATTATATTAGCATTTGTTCCATATTCTAAGAAAATCTAAGATGGTGTTCTTATGCTAGGTGGTAAACTGTAACGACATGTAGCACCTTACAAAAGTATATATGTTCTTGAACTTTCCCACCTATGTGAAGTGCAAAGAAAATGATACCTGATTTAGATTTTCAGAATGGTCTGGATCAAAGCAAGTTCACGTGTTACAACAGTCTAGTCAAAGTCCAAATTTAAATCCAGTTGAGAATCTTTTGCAAGACCTGAAAATTGACCTTCAGATACCTTTTCCTTTTAATTTGACTGAACTTGAGCTATTTCTGTATAGTAAAGTTGGGAGAAACAAATGGACTTATAGCTGCAGAGATTGCAAGAAGTGGTAGAGTTCATTTAGATAGGTAACTACATATCTCTACTACACTTTTCAGATTTTTATATTCCACTCCTACTAGGACACATTAGTAGGGGCTACATTTTTAGCTGGATTTTTAGGTAATCCAACTAAAAGAATTTGCCCTGGATCATTGCTCCTAAACAAAAATGGCTGCCGGGCATCACCCTGAGCCCTCTGAGCTGGACTGCATTTTTTAGTTAAACTCCCGTTTTATTTAACTGTAGCACACACACTTTGTCAAATTGTCCTCAATTAAAGGACAATTTGACAATTCTTCAGTCCCGTTAATATATAGACTGTAGTTGCATTTTCATTAATTCTAATGAAAATCAAAGCATCAAATAGCTTTACAGGATAATAAACTGGAGGTGAATTAAATAATTTCAGTAGATTCTGGAGTTAATGTAGCATGTAAACATGTATTAATCAGGCGCAGGAGGAGACAAACAAGGAAGTGCAATCAGGAATGAGAATTTGTCACGAAACAGAATTGCTTGTAATTTTATGCCTTTCTAACACTTTTTTTTCTCATTTTTTATGTATTTTTTATCCAGATCTTTTTCTAGACATGTACTGCATGCATCATCTGATTACCATCTGAGAATAAAATATTAATTAGAACTAGTGGCAACATTACACATCATATTGAGGCATATTGACATAACTATGATCATCAGAATTAACTGCTAATTAACATACAGTACTTCAAACTGTACAAAATCAGTAGTATAAATCGTTTTTCTGTTGCATGAGTTCTGCTCATTGGTGTGTAACATGACACTCAGTGGCTTGACACACCTACAGAGCACACCAGCTGGGTGTGAAAAGATCCAAGTCTACATGTCAGGAAAACCAAAGAAAATTGTCATAATATTACCAAAACATACCTTACTAGCAATTTGTAAGAATGACTGTTTTTGCCTCAGTTGCTGTCAGCTTCCATTTACATCATGTCTTTGGGCTTTGACGCGCTCATTCACTGAGAATAAGAGGCCCCAAATCTTAATTGAGAAGGGGCAAAACCAAAACTAGCATGAAATTCTCACTATATGATAACCTTTAGTTGTACATCTAATGGCATTAACACCGATATTTAAAAATAAAACAACACAATGAGATTTAAAAAAATTTAAACCCAACAGGAACAATTATACCAGCCATCAACAATTCTATCAAAGACATTTTTTATGTTGTTTACGATCATATTATATATCATAAAAGATATGTAATAAATATCCACTAGTTTACGTAGTAGTGCTTCCAGTGTTTCTTGTGTTGGATGTTGCTGATTGTGCTTTTTGTAAAGGGCGTGTAATAAGCTGATGTTGCCATTTTATTAATCAATCTATCTGCTAACTAGAAGATAGTTCTTTGAATCAGAGAAATGGTTTGATGTAAAAATGTAGCATGTGCCATAAGTTTTTAAAACATGGTACCTTTGTGACCACCTAATGCTTCTGAAAGCAATCTGTCTACAAGCCACCATTATGCCCCACTGTAAAAGTAGTTCAGATGTGATCAACAGTTTTCCTAAGGTTTCAGCAGGATAAAAACAAGAGAACAAGCCTGGGAACGTTTTTTAGACCAAGCGACTTGTGTCTATGTGGATTACATTTGTGAACAAGAAGCTCTTTACACACAGAAGCACAAAACGTCCACATACACACTTTGTCTCCAGACAATGTTACAGCACCCTCTTTTTTCAGCTGTGAGGAGAAAACCACATTGACAGCACCCTTGTTCGCTCTTGTCCAGTTGTCACGGTGAAATGTTTACCTTAACATACAAATGGCCCAGGGTCATGTTGTGTCACATAATGTTTCATGGGCAAATAATGTGTCCTATTCCTCAAGCCACCTTGCAGCCCTTAAGCCCCTCACAGCCTTCATAGGGGCAACAGCACCCAGGCAGCAGAAAGGGAAAAAAAGGACAACCTTGTGTCGCCACTGTGAAGTGCCACTCTGAATCAAATCCTGCGGATATAGAAGTTAAGCCCAACTAGCTATGGGTGTTTGCCGGAAGGCAAAAAGCACAAGCGGAGACAAGTTTTTATCTAAGAGGTTGTTGAAGTTTCTCTAAGCATGAAGAAATCTGATGTGGAATAGGATGAGCGGTGTACTAAAGCCAGTGGAGTATTGTTGAACAATGACATGCTTCATGTTACATATATTAAAACCTTGAGCTAAATCTCAGGGGGGGATAGATCAGAAATTTAGTTTTTTATTGTTTATCACTTTTTAAGATTGAAGGATTGCTTATTTTGAATGCTCTATTGCACAGAGAATGGGACGAAAGGAATTTTAAAAGTTTCCAATCAGGCAGTAATTATGCTGTAAATCCTTTATAAATAATCACTAAGCAGTTTCAGGGAACTTTTCATACAATTATGTAAAATCATTGTAAGTAGTTTCTGTTTAAAAATAAGTAATTTAAACAGAAACTACTTATTTTAAACTTTTATGAATGTACTTTTGCCTGTTATTATTTGTTAGTAGTGTAATTTAATAAACTGTGGATCAATATTATTATTTATTTACTATTCATTAAACATCTGCAAGAACAAGCATGTGATGAGGTGGATCCAAAATATTTATTTAGAGAATATGCAAGACCCCACATTTTACATAAACTATTTCCAAAATAGTTTCTTACACAGGTTTGCTTTGAAGAAGGAATTGCTGTAAAGCCAATCACTTAATGGAATTGTGAAAGTTAACATAAAACCCTCTGAAATTATATCATTAGGTGACATTAATTTAGGATTAAATTTTACATTGCATTTTAATCTGACCAGAAGACTGTGTTGGAAAGAATTGAACGGATTTTAGCTGAATTTGGGCAGAATTTGGCTTCTATATAATTGCATAAGAAGAGGGTGTGTCTATAGTGTGTCTTCAGATAATATTTTGGTAATTTGATAAATAGATCAAATTTGAGATCTGAACTGAATTAAAGACAAAAAAGTCAAGCACTGGAGAAACACTTTACTGACGAAGCATGTCGCCCAGAATATTTGTAGAAATTGTGCTGAACGCAGACACGGGATAATAATTTTCTATTAAGATGACTACAAAATAAACATATGAACATTTTTTATAATTTTAGTAAAATTCTGAGCAGAAGAGGTTGTAATCTAACTTTTCTTAAAGCTTTTTTTTTTTTTTTACCATTTTCTGACGCCTTCTTCCTCTTTTCTGACGCTTTCTGATGTTATAGGGCTTTGTAGATCCATTCTTTACTGTGAATGTTTTCAGCAAAAGTTGTACTGTTACAGATAAAACTCAGTGCCTAGATTTAATTTGAGCCATAGCTCTGAATATTAGAAGCCAACAAAATAATTCGAAATACACAATAAAAAAATATTATTCTGCAAACTGATTAGACACATTCATCTACTCAGCCCTAAGTTAAAGTAGTTTAATTATGTGTCGTTCGTTATCCTTCAAAAGTATAAAATGTAATTCTCCACAGACAAACTAAAACCCCACTATCATCAAAACCCCTCCAGGCCTGTATTTTCTTTGTGGTTTACAGTGAACAGTAACGGTCTACTGAAAGCCAGAAGTCCCAGAGAGCCAGGCAACCTTTCCTCCTGTGTTTACGTGTTTACGTATTGTTCTAATCGTCCCCTTCACTACTTGTGTCTCGCGAGTTAATGCGATTCTTTCCGGTTCCGCTCGGTCAGAGCTCGGGTCACCGATCCAACCGCTCCCTTCTCATATTAATTAGCCTAATTAGCACGGGGAGGTGGAAAACAAACAAGTGGTGATTAATATCTAAACTATGGTGAGTCCTTTCGAGGGATTCTGCGGGCAGGCCGGAATGTGGAGAGGAGCATGAGAGGAGAGATGAAAGGAGAAGGTGTTCAAAAAAGAAAGAAATAAAAAATAAAAACAGGTCAGGTAAAAATGGACACTTAAGTAGGCCTATTCGGTTTCTCAAAAAGCCATGTTTCAGCTAGCCTACACCCGGATAAACAATAAATAAATATATGATTTTAGCACTAATAATAATAATAATAATAATAATAATAATAATAATAATAATAATAATAAAGTAGTGGTGATGAAGATGATGGATGGAATAGTTAGTAAATAATAATAATAATAATAATAATAATAATAATAATAATAATAATAATAATAATAATAATAATAACCAATTTTAATTTGACCAAAAATAATAATAATGACTTAACCAATAAATTACATGAATGTTTCTTAACTACAACTTCATATTGTAAATATTGATTTCTCGCTGAATAGGCCTGAGTCTATTCATACATGGGAATATGTCAAACTAAACATTTCAGTGTGACAACAGGAAAAATAAAAAAATCACACAACAAATGTTCTCTTTACTTTATTGAATGCCTACCTCCTATCATCTCAAACAAAAATAAAAACACGCAAAAATAAAATACAAACAAAAAAAGAACAACATAAAAAACCCGATTATAACAGAACCTTTCCCCAGCATTTCACAACACCTTGATGAACTGCTGGAAATAATCCGGATCCATGAGATGCAAATACCGATTTGGGTTCCAAAAGGAGAAGGAGGTTGCAAATCTATAGAGAATTTGAAATCTTTTTACCTGCAGACTACAAGCTGGATCCTGTATTTGGGCCTAATTCTAACCAACCAGCTAAACTGCGATGTCAGATAGTATGTTCTGTTTCTCTTCCTTTCACTCTTTATGTCCCGTCTTCTTTCGGAAACCTCGCGTGTTTATGTTTAGATGTTGTTGGCGCGAGCCGAAGGTCAGGGTCGGAGTGTAGCAGCGCGAGGCGACAAGCAGAGCAAAATGGGTCGCTGTCTCGCGCTTTGTTCCGCACTCAATTGTCTCGCGGCTAAGCGTGAACCCTGAGACCCACAGCTGTCTGGTGGACAGGGACGGAGAAGTCACTCAGCGGAGGAAGAAAGGAGAAAACTGTTGTGCCAGTTTAAAATATTTTTTTCCACATTAAAATTCCTGGTTCTGCTTTTTGAACCACTTTTACACTTAATGATTTAAATTATATTTATTTACTTTTTTTTTTATTTTTTTTGCTTTCCCCTTTCAAACACATTAAAGGCATAAGCTCCTGTTAGGCTTAACCTATGAACTTTCACCTTTCTCATGTTCATTTTCCGTTTTTATTTCCCTTTGCCTTTAATTTTTATGAATTAGATTCTCCACAACAGAAAAACAAGAGGTATTTGGTTATCTGGCAAAAACACTCCACACTTCCGGCTCAGGCTCCAGGCCATTTGTTTGATATCTGACTTTTACACATTCATTGCAAACAATTAATAAATTTTCCCCTAAAGATAAACTAATCTGACTTCAGCTTTGGTCTTCGAAGCATACGCAAAAACTAACATGGGGTGAGTTTTAATTATTTAGAAATTTGTAAATTAATGACTGGTGTTAAATTGAAAATATGGAGGGGTTTTATTGTGTTATGCCTCTTTTTTTTTTTTTGTTTGTTTGTTTGCTTTCAGATCTGTTGGTGCTCACACAAAAAGACACGTGGGCTGAGGACTAAGCATAATGTTGCAATTTTATCTCTAGGTCCAAACAAAACTTGACTCTCATGAAAGAGTAACCTAAAAAAAAGTTACACACGTTCTAGAAATGTTCTTCCTCGGATGGAGACGGAAAACAAAATTCCGGGTACGAGCAGTAGTGGAAATTTTCAGTTGGCAAATGAATTTTTAAATGAAATGTTGTTGTGCGCTCACAGGTGCGTGTCGGCAAACAATCAGAGCTGAGGACCGGCACTCTCCGTTTGGTAACTAATTCTTCACACATGCACCAAGAGAAGACTGCATGCATTTCTGTCTCTGTAGAGAGGTTGGTGTAGCTCAACGTGGTACACCGCTGCGTGCGTTTCCTTAATGCGTAAAGTGCGCGGTGCGTAACAGGTGTGCGCAGGCACATGGGGCAGCAGGAGAAATTTGTGCGAGTGCTCCGTCAGAGGGGGTTGAGTGCGCACAAAGCAAAAATTCACTCCAGGACTAACTTTCTTTAAATTATATGTGATGGGAAAAGACCTAGTACTGGTTTTACGCATGTTCCCCCCTATGCCTTCCTTCCTGCAAACGGGATGTGCACCAGAGGAAATGAATCTAACATAAAAAGAGGGAATGGCAGAGAGAGAAGGAGAGCAGGTCGGGGGCGGGAAAGTTTAGTAAAGTGGAACTTGGTAACAGATGCGAAAAGGGGGGCGCGGCCCTGCTGGGAAGGGTGCGGGATCCGCGATGCTGAGCAAGTTTGCGTGGTCTGGGAGCGCGCGCTGGTTAACACATGCAAGCGCAATTTCATTCGTGTGTGCGTGCTCGGAAAGAAAAAAAGGGGAAAGGACATGAGCGCACATTGAGAGTGGCTCTTTTTTTTTTTTTTTTTTACTCGGCGTGATCATTTCACGCTTCCCCCCGAAGCCTTTTTTCCACCTAAAGCGTTTAGTTGCAGCTGACTGAGCACTTGCTGGGAGTGCAATAGGGAGCGGAAGGGTCGAATTATTTCAGCCTACAAGTCTCCCCCCAAAAAAAGTACTGTAGGACGAAAGAAGAAAAAAAGGAAAGAAGGGGAGAAAGGAGTATCAGAGAGAAAGAGAGAGAGAGAGAAAGAGAGAGAGGGAGGAAGGGAGAGGAAGAAAGGGAAACACTGGAAAAAAAAAGTTTTTGTTCTTTTCCTTTTTTTTCTTCCTCCATCCCCTTCCCCCTTTTCTAACTGGGTAACATGGACCAGGGGCCCAAGAGTCCTGCGCTACGGCTCGGGAGAGCAGGTAGGGTCACACCGACTCAAGCTATTACCCTTTCATATTCTGAAACGTGTTTTATTATTGTTGATGTGATTATTATTTGCTCGATTTTGTCAATGTCACGCAGAGCATTAAACTGCTGTATATTTTTTGTAACAAATGTTTAGCTTTAGTTTAAGTTTGTTCAACTTTGTGAGATGGCGCTCACAAAGTTTGCTGAACTTTTCCCTGCATTACATCAATATGAAAAACTACGTTTGTTTCAAAAACTTTTAAAAGCCACTGTAAGTTCTGTCTTTAGTTCGCAAGTTTTGTTTGGATTGTCGTCACGTTTGTTTAGAACTAAAATGATCATCCAGGCAACTCATTTTCAATGTTATGACCAATTTTGTTTTAGGAAAAGCTAAAAAACTGCAAATATTTTCGACATTTTCGGTTTAGAAGTTCTACTTTAAAACACTTTGTGATGCTGATCACAACTTTTTCATTTTTTGAATGAGTGCAGAGAAGATAAGCGGGCTGGTGTTGAGAGGTTTGTGTCTCAGCTCCACGTGTTAATCATCTCACAGAAACCAAACTTGCTCTTGTTGGAGAAGGACTCATTTCATGCCACGAAAATATCGACTATTTCTGTGCACTCCTGAGAAAGTGATCTTTTTTTTTTTAGCTTTTAAATGATGGCTTTTAAAACCACATGTTTCTGAATGTGGGCTACAGCTCTTTTATTCAACAGGTTAATGCTCCATAAAACAGCGGGGTCTGAAACAGCGATGGATGAAGCCATCGACCTCGTTATGGCACCCAATGGATCTCACATCATTTCATATTGCTGCCCGCTGCGCCCACATTGATAAAACGTCGTTTGTCATTAAGAAACCGCGGGCAGGTGATTGGCCACTTTAAACGCGGGCTGAGCGCCATGCAGCTTTTTTTTTTTCCTCCTGCAAAGCAATAAAATCTGACTTAATGATGCGTTCATGTTTGCTTAATAGT
Organism: Girardinus metallicus; assembly: GCA_903067095.1. Classification (NCBI taxonomy): domain Eukaryota; kingdom Metazoa; phylum Chordata; class Actinopteri; order Cyprinodontiformes; family Poeciliidae; genus Girardinus; species Girardinus metallicus. The sequence continues at coordinate 6,006 of CAEGAE010011205.1, read as the reverse complement.
GAGCCATGCATGATACACTTTTAAGACAGAGGCAGTTTATTAAGTTACGTACATCTCTGACGTGAGAGTAAGATCCCTTGTCTTCTAGAAATAAATAATTTTCGGCCTTTAATAGAAAAATGCCCCCAGATGTGCCCTAACCGGGCACTAACCGCTGATAAACGCTGAAAGCGGAGGGATTTGTGGCAATTGCTTAATAACCTTTTGAACCACTGAGGAAATCAGAATTTGATAGAGGCCCTCCTCTGTTGATGTGTAGAGTCTTGAGGGCCCAGGGCCTTTACCTAAAGCCTCTCGATTCACCTCTCACTTTGATACGTGCTTGGATTACAAAGAAGGATCAATAAGACTGAGCGTGTAGCCTGTCGGACCCCAGCCAATCGTCCAGAAGGGTGGGGCCGCGCGTACAAACGCTCAGATATATTACATTTTCAACGTTATGTGGATGTTGATTCCGTCACTATGGGGTCCGTTATACTTAAGTTACATTCCTGACAGAAAAGAGAGTTCATTTGCGACTCTGTTTTGGTAAAAATGCTTGATCACAGGGGCGTTTCCGGTTTAGTAAGGGGCGGCCAGATGGGCACCACAAACAATCTTTGAGAGGAAGCAAAAGTAAAAGCAACGACATATTTTCAAGTTTTGTCATGTTTCTCTTCAGAATTTAAAATAAGTCAGTGTTTTGTACAAATGCCCATGTCAGAAATGAAACTTTCAAGATCCTGTAAAAGTTAGTAACCGCCATTTCAAAATACAGCAACTCTCCCAAATTGTGAACCAATTTTTTTGTCCTGAAATTATTTTAGGGCGAGAAAGAGAGAGAATTCGGTATATTATATTGGTATTGGTATATGAACTGAATTTTAATAGATAGGAATTGGAGCAGTTTGTCTTGTAAAGTTCCTTGAGGTGTGGTAGTGTGGCTCATAATTATGTACAGCTGGTGTAAATGTGGCCTGTGTGTATTTAATCGCTCTTGGGAAAGTTTGAACCCATAGGCAGTTGCAAGGTTTGCTACTTCCTTGAGTCTGCTCTGTTTGCGCCTAAATGTGCTGCGAGGATGATCTCATGTTGGATTTCTGGTCTCAGTTTTGACTTTACGCGCATCACTGGACGTCTCGTAGACACGTTTTCTGGCTGATGGAATGCCAAGAACTGTTATTAATACTTGCAAATATGTGTGTATGATGGGCCACACGTCTAGAGCAATGGGTGTTTTACCTGTATGATGCCTCACTCTCCAGTCCATATACAGTGGGGTTTTTTTATTTATTAGTGAGGACTTTTATATATTTCATAAGCTAGTGAAAACATAAGGAGAGATACGGAAGCTTTTCTCATTAAGTTTACAGTCAGCAGGCGTGTAATAAACGAGCTGGCGGAGTTAACATGCGCTATTAATTTTTCATTGCTTTTTTTCCCTTTCGTGGCTGCGATGGAAGTAAAAAAGCAAAATGCTTTCATGGTGGATGGAAGAAGAAGAAGAAGAAGGAGGGGATCGGGAGGAGAAAGAGGAGGGGGCGGCATTTTAGCAACAACAATTGCCTTCAATTTGCATCCACCTGATTATCACAAGTCAACATTCTTACTAATGTCTAAAGAAAGTATCCAAAACAGCTGCAACCCCCCTCTATCCATCCGAACTCCCGTCTGTAGCTCTGCAGAGGTAATGAAATATGGTAATGGCTTTGGATTAAAACCGTCCTACCCTGATGGAAGTTTTTCTCCAAATTTACAACCCTAAAGCAACAACAATTTGTATACATGATTGATTGTGTTTGGATGTTTTTTTTAATTGCTTGTATATTTAATTCGGAGAGACAGCAGCGATTGCTGCCGTTTATGCACGTGTGGGGAACGGGTGCGTAAATTTCTGCAAATAAAATAAACAGAGGCTAAAAAGAAAGATGGAAACGACGCGTTGTGCTTTTAAAATTTTCTGCTCCAACAGTGCAGTTGCTTCTGCTTTTGATCACTTATGAGAGAATAAAAAGGGAATCAGTGCAAAAAATAAAAGAGAGAAATAAACTCTTGTCTATTGTGAGTAATCCTAGAGGTTTGGTACATTTCTCATACCACTGCCATTTTTCTTCTTGCTTTGGTACTCTAGAGGCCTGTGAGAAGACACTCCCTCTAAATAGTGAGGCTTAGGCATCTCGATTGATTTTGTCTTGTATATGTTAACCAAAATATGTATGTAAAAGCTGGTTTGATGTCTGCCAGGTTTGCAGGGAACCCAGTCCACTTATTGATCCTCAGAGAAATGATGTAAAATATGTAAAATGTGAAGGAGGATCCGTTAAAAATGTTGGAAATATTTACTCAACAGAGACGTAAAAATCAATGAGGATTCAGAATTCATATTTCTACTTCAAGATCCCAATCAAAAAGTAGCGGTGCTGCATGATGAAGTTTATTGTGATTGCTAATTATGTTTTCAGTCCTCTGTCTTAGTTTAGCCTCCAACTGGACACACTGAAGGACTTTAAAGTAATATTAGTGTACTAATAATAGTGTAAATCTTTTCATTTTAATTGTTTGTAAATAAATGACTGTGTGTGTGCGCGCCTGTGTGCACGTAGGCCTTTTTGTCCAAGGCTGAACGCCCCCTCGTGGCTGACACTTACATTCTTCTTCAAGAAGTATTTTTAAGCTCACAATAAATGCAAAGCTTCCAGCTTAGCAGCGAGATTTGAAACAGAATATAGAGGGGTTTTTTATTATTATTTCTTCTGCATTTTCCATGATGAACACATCTAAGTACGTGGTGATTTGTTCGTTTTTGTGAATGAATTATTTGTCTTAGATCGGTTCTTTTAGAGAAGCCTGGGAATTCAAAGAAACATTTTAATTATGTGCAACGGAATGTATAAATTCTAAGAAAGTCTAGTGCTATCATAAGTTACCTATATGGACATTAGATCATTTGGAGAATAAGCTCCAAAAAATAATTTAAATAAGCTGCATTCTCTTATTTGGATTCCTTAAAATGCCACATATATTATTATGATAAAATAAGTAAGATTCGTTTATTGACTCCTTCAATGAACAGGGTGGAAAAGTGCGTAATTATGTGTCATGGGCTCCTCTGAAATACACCCACCTGCAGCCGAAATGATTAAAGAGGAAAGGAATAAAGTCTCTTGCTTTAGGCTATTTGTGTATTTTGACATCACAGATGCTTTGTGTAGGCCTCTGCGAATCTTCTGGGACGAACACCGAATCTGACAGTTTGGAGTGTGTGTTTGCTCTTCATTAAAAGCATACATACGTCTGGATCAATTAGGTAATGAGACGGGATGCATGTTTCATATGTTTTTCATTAGATCCCACCCCTTGAGGTGGAGGGGGATGACGACAGAAAATAAGAAAGAGGAATTATTCAGGATTAATTGTTTGCTCTTGGTCGTTGTCACCCCTGTAGGCCTAAATATGACAAAAATGAGTTTTGCATACTACATTTTTGTTAAATATACATATAACATTTTAAAATACAAGTCTCTCATTCGATTCACTTTGTTTTTATTCCTTCATCCAACACGGCATGCTTTCATCATAACGACTCAGTTTTAATACTCACTTAATTAGCAGTTACACAAAACACCCGATAAACTGAGAAGCAAATAGCTATAAAGGCAATGCGTTTTTATATAATTCGTTAATTGAAATTAAAAAATATCATTTACTGCGTTGGCTCACCGGGCGACGTCATGATTGGTCAAAGGAGAAAGCATGCGAGGTGCCATTGGCGCACGGGATTCGCTTTAGCCAATCACGGAGCCCCACCCCCCTCGCTGCCGACAGCGAGCTGAACCGGGGTTGGTGTTGACGTCAAGATAACGCTCGAACCGTCATTGGCTGGTTTCGCGGTGAGTGACGGGCAGCGCGCAGGTTAGGGTTCCAGGGGGCTGGGAGCGCGGGCGCTGTCCGCAAGAGAGCAGGTCCTGAAACGCGCCGTGCGCCGCCGCCGGATGCTGCGCGCAGGCAGGCTGGTCGTTTTGAGATCAACAACAAAGCTCGCTTATGCGCAGTACGGTGTTTTTTTTTTTGTTTGTTTGTTTGTTGTTTTTTTTTTGTCTCCTAAACAGGAGCGCGGAGTAAAACATCTTTTGAATTCCGATTTGACTTGAAGAGGTTCGCCTCTAAAGCTCACTCAGTCACCGGGAGCCGGTTTGTGCAGCGCGTCCCGGTCCACTCAGGAGGTGACAGAAAGAAGATACATCTGAAGTCCGAGGCTTTTTACTTGAACCACAAAGTGCTTTTTTTTTTTTTTCCTTTTCGTTTTGACTGAATTTGCATATTTATTTTTCTTTACGTTTTATTCTTAATTTCTTTGGCATGTGACATTTTTTGTTGGATATGACACCGCATAATGTGACCGCTTGTCCGCACTCAGACGCTGAACTGAAGGGGGATCTTCACGTGAGAACGGCTGCGCAGGACGATCTATAAAAAACGAAGAAATGTGCATAGGACAACCTGGAAACACTGGATCTGTAAAGAATTGTTCTACCTTTCGCGCCTAATTTTTAAATGTTATTTATTTATTGATTATTTTTGTAAAAGACTGACAGGAGAGTTGTGCCTCCATCGGTGAAAGTACTGGGGGTGGGGAGGGGGTGTTCACGGTCAGCAGACCGACAGGAAAAAGAGCAAAATAGTCATACATTCCTTGCTTTACCTATTTCGTTTATTTTTCGTGTTTTGGATTAATAATTATCAAAAACTTTGACATATTTTTGCCGACCTGAGACTGGCGCAACTTGACCCACAGCAGAAGAAAGGAAGACAGAAGCTCCTCTGGTTCAGGAGACACCACAACTAATCCGCTGCTGTGATTCCAATTGTTCCTTCCTTCTAATTTTTCTTTAGTTTTTTGATGTTTGAACACCTCATTTTAACTTTTCGATCAAATGTATTGCTTTTACCTTTAAACACAGTCTTTTTTTTAACAAAAAAAAAAAAACAACAACAATCTTTTTGAAGGAAAGCCTTTTTAGTCATTGGAGGTTCCATTTGTCATCATAGCCCGCAAAGTGGAAGACCGAAGCGGGTGTTGTTTTTAAGATCCTCTCGTTGCTTAAAGGGCCCTGGAGCCCCCTCTCTGCACCGATGGAGATTCATTGTAAGCACGACCCGTTCGCGGCGATGCACAGTAAGTTCTTTTGGTTATCATTCCCTTCGTCTGCATGATCCCAACTGGCCCTCAAAAACCGCTCACACCACCAGCCCTGCATGCGTCCACAGAAAAACTACACTGCTTTATTTGTTTCGTTTTAAACTGAAGTTGCAAACATAACTGAAATGTAACTGCTTCATGATTTATTGCATACTGAAGATGTAGATGTACCCGTCTGAAATCAGACAATTTACCGCTCAAGTCCAAATGTCCACATTGCGCAGAACATCTTATCCACTGAACGACCTCTTTTATTTTGGAAGGTATCCAATGTTTTGCATATGGGCAACTCAAAATCATTTAAATTAAAAAAAAATATAACAGTTTATTGAATACTCTTTCCAGTCCTGCTCTTGGTGTTTTATTAACCAATCACACTCCCCTGTGTTGCATTGTTTAAAGCACGATGTGCTCTCTGTCCTGCGCTCTGCGAATACGATGCATGAGAATCATTTGGCATGAGTTTGGTGATGCTGTGAATAGAGAGATGAAGTGCGGTTTCTGCAGGCCCGCTTTGTGTTGTTTTCGCCGCCGTTTCTGCTTTGTAGGGGACGGTTTGTTGTGTTTCTATGGTTTGAAGAGAAGAGGAGGTGCAGAGGTCAAAAGGGGAGGGAATGAAAGAGGGGTGAGGGAGGAAAAGTGAGAGAGAATGAGAGAGAGAATGAGGGAGCCTGAGAGAGAGAGAGAGAGAAAGAGACAGAGAGAGAGAGAGAGAGAGAGAGAGGGGGGGGGGGGGGGGGATTTCAAAGAAAGGCAAAAAAAAGAACCTGAATCACAAAAAGAACCAGAAGAGAAGAGCATGGGTGTTGTTTTGATAAAGGCCACTG